>PVIA01015914.1:0-20868 GCA_004024845.1 Tonatia bakeri | reverse complement strand
GGCAAGCATTCAAGCATACTAATAAAAAATAAATAAAAAAGTAAAAGAAGACCCACATAAAGAAAATCAGAAATGAAAGCAGAGTAATACCAGAGAAATACAAAGGATTGTCAGGAATTACTATGATGAATTATATGCCAAGAAATTTGAAAACCTGGGTGAAATGGACAAATTTCCAGAAACATAATATCTTCCAAAAGTGAATGAAGAAGAAGGAGAAAGCCTGAAGAGACCTATAACAGATGGGGAAATTGAAGAAGTAAAGGAAAAATCCAGTACCCAAAAGCCCTGGACCAGGCAGATTATAGGAGAATTTATAAAACATTTAAGGAAGAGCTAACCCCTAGCCTTCTCAGACCATTTCAAAAGATCCAAGAGGAGGGAAGACTATGAAACTGTTATTTTGAGACCAGCATCATCCTAATCCAAATACCCAGTAAATACACAGCAAAGAAAGAAAACTGCAGGCCAATATTGCTGATGAACATAGACCCTAAAATCCTTAACAAAATATTGATAAACATATCCAAAAATACATCAAGAAGATCATACACCATAATCAAGTGGAATTTATCCCAGAGATAAAAGGATGGTACAATATTCACAAATCAATTAATGTAATATATCACATAAACGAAAGCAAAGGGAAAATCACATGATCATATCCAGAGATGCAGAAAAAGCATTTCATAAGGTACATAACCCATTTATGATAAAAATACTCAGCAAAGTGAGAGCAAAGGGAACATTCCAAAGCATAATAAAGGTCATATATGAGAAATCTACAGCCAATATCATATGTAATGGGCAAAAACTATAAGCTTTGTCACTAAGGTCAAGAACAAGGCAAGGATATCCCCTTGCACCATTTCTATTCAACATTGTATTAGAAGTCCTAGCACCAATGATCAGACTAGAAAAATAAATAGAAGGCATCCAAATTGGAAAGAAGGAAGTAAAACTGTCATCATTTGCAGATGACATAATAGTAAACATAAAAAATTCTAGAGAATCCACCAAAAATCTACTCGACCTAAAAACTGAATTTGGCAAAAGTGTCAGATACAAAGTCAATATTCAAAAATCAAAGGCATTTTTGCACACTGACAACAAAACATCTGAAACAGAAATTAGTAAAAAAAAAAAAGAAAGCCCATTTGCTATAGCAACAAGAAAAATCAAACACATAGGAATAAACCTAACTAACGAAGTAAAAAAAAAAACTGTACTCAGAAAACTACACAACATTGAAGAAATTAACAAAGACAGAAAGAAATAGAAGCATATACTGTGTTCACAGATTGGAAAAATTAACATCATCATAATGCCCATACTACCCAAAGCAATTTATACATTCAATGCAATCCCTATTAAAATACCAATGATACATTTTACATGTATAGAACAAACATTTCATAAATTTATATGGAACCATAAATGACTCCAAATAGCTGCAAAAATTTTGAGAAAGAAGGGCAAAGTAGGATATATCACAATACCTGATATCAAACCATATTACAAGACCACTGAAATTAAAACATTATGGTACTGGAATAAGAACAGATGCATATATCAATGGAACAGAATAGAGAGCCCAGAAATAACCCAAAGTCTCTATGGTTAACTAATATTCAACAAAGAAGGCAGAACATAAAATGGAATCAAAATAGTCTATGCAAGTAATGGCATTGGGAGATGTGGACAGTTACATGCAAAAAAAAATGAAACTCAAGCACCAACTTACACCACACACAAAAATAAACTCAAGATGGATAAAATACTTAAATATAAGTTGTGATACTGTAAAACTCCTAGAGGAGAAGACAGGCAGGAATATCTCAGATATTCCATGCAGCAAGATTTTCACCAATATGTCCCCTAGAGCAAGGGACATAAAGGAAAGAATAAACAAATGGGACCTCATCAAATTAAAACGTTTCTGCATGGCTAAAAAAAAAAAAACATTAGCAAAATGTAAAGGGAACCAACTGTATGGGAAAACATATTTGCCAATGATATCTTGGACAAGGGTTTGATGTCCAAAATATATAAAGAATTCACACAGCTCCACTCCAGGAAGATAAACAATCCAATTAAAAAATAGGCAAAGGACATGAACTAATACTTCTCCAAGGAGGACATACAGAATGCCCAAAGACATATGAAAGGATGCTCAGAATCACTAGCCATCAGAGAGATGCAAATTAAAACCAGACTGACATACCACTGCACACTGGTCAAAATGGCTATCATACACAAATTGACAATTAATAACTGCTGACGGGGTTGTGGAGAAAAGGGAACCCTAGTGCACTGTTGGAGAGAATGTAGATTGGTGCAGCCACTGTGGAAAACAGCATGGAATTTCCTCACAAAACTAAAAACGTCACTGTTTCTGACCTAGCAATTCCACCACTGCAATTATACCTTAAGAACACAGAAACACCAGTTAAAAAGAACCTGTGCATCCCAGTGTTCATAGTAGCACAATTTACAATATCCAAGTGCTGGAAGCAACCTAAATGCCCATTAGTAAATGAGTGGATCAAAAAACTGTGGTGCATTTACACAATGGAATACTACATGGCAGAAAGAAGAAGGAACTCCTGACCTTCATGACAGCATGAATGTGTCTGGCATGCATTATACTAAGTGAAATAGGCCAGTGAGTGAAAGACAAATATCATATGATCTCTCCTATATTTGTAAACTAATTAACAAAAGAAACAAGCAAGCCAAATATAACCAGAGACATTGAAATAAAGAACAAACTAACAGTAACCAGTGTCTAGGGGCAGGGCGATAATGGGGGAAAGTAGGGATAGGTTCATCAAAGAAGAGGTATAAAGGGCATATGGACAAAGGTCAAAGGGTGTTAGGATCGAGGATGGGAGGTGGGGACGGGTGGAGTAGAGAGGATTGGCGGGTGGGAAATGGAGACAGCTATACTTGAACAAAAATAAAAAATATTTTGTAAAACTCCTATTACCAGTAGTTTGCATAGGTAGACAGCCTGCTTTCTGGCCCTTGTGTGGGGAAAGCACAGTAAAGATGTTACCATTTCTTTCTCTAAGGACAACCCCATTATTCTAATTACAAGATTCATTTTCAAATATAGAATTATTCATTTTTGAGACCACCTTGTAGTCATCAACACAAAGAGGGAGTGGATAGAAGATTACCCTGCCTGAGAAAGATGAGGGAAAACAGAAAGAAGCCTAATGTTGGAAGTCAGGATGAACACCTATCAGGCAAGCTGGCAAAGCCAAGTTTGCTTTTTTTTGACAAATAATAATAGAGCAAATTAACTTGGGGGTGTATAAACAATTCAATCAACAAAAAGGGTAGTGATGAGGAGAGGAGGAGGAAAAATGAGGAAGAGATAGAAAAGGAGCCCAAAGATTAAAACTTGTCAGTGAGGTGCATTTTATGAAATACAGCAGAGAAAGCCTCAGGTACAGATCTATTCTTCCCTTCTGCAGAATGTCTGATCGATGCATGCTAAAGCTTCTTGTAATGTTTATTTATACATACAATTATCCAATTATTGATTTTATGCTTCAATTAATTCACATTTTTGAGTTCTCATAAACTCCACATTGCCTTTAAAGTTTTTATCTTTTTAAATCACAAACAATTTACAAATATTACCTCCTCCATACTCTGGTTTCTCTTCAGATCATATAAATCTTCACTTTTTACAAATATTACCTCCTCCAATTTCCTGTTTTGAAATTCACAACTTGGAGAATTTATTATTATTTTTGACTCAGTTTTCTAAGAGCAGACTTAAAATTTTGCTATGCCCTTAGTTCAAGATGTTTTATACTCTTGGATATATGATTGCTATTGCTATTGTGGTGATTCTTCCAACTTTATAATACTGTTATAAAAAAGTGAAAGAGGACAGTTTGGGACTTTGATTCACAGCAAGGATGTTTTATTTAATCTTGTATACTTTAGAGGGCAATAGGCCATTTTGAAGGGCTGAAGGGTCTGGGAAAGAAAAAAGGCCTGAGAGAGAAAGCTTTGGGATTATAATGGACAAGAAGTATAGAATTCAGAAAAATCAGCATAGTACTGTCTTCACTCTATCTTCCTTTAGTGTATAAAATGACCACTTGCACCATTAGGGGTAAAAATGCTAGTTTTCTGACAAAGTCTTTTAGAAGGAAAAATGTTATTATATTGAATAATATGAAAAACACATACATACACTTAATACATTATCAATTAATATTGTTCCTGGGTTCAGATGCATATATTCTATGAACCTGTTGATACAAAGTCTAGAAGAAAGGCTGTGAAGAAGGAGGAAGAGCTGCTCTGGGAAATCAGGGTATATGCAGCAGTTCAAAACATGTAACTGCTTTCAAAACATTGGCAAGACTACATTCACATGGGGTTAATTTGATTGAAAAATTATACAATAACAACAAAAATGCCATCAACAAGTAAGGAAAAAAAGAAAAACTTTGCTAATGAAGGGAAAAATGATTTTTCATTTATTTCTGATATTGTGGCAATACCTGAGAGAGAACACATTAGTTTACAGTGATCTTTACATACAAAAGTATTCTTTGATATACTTCCTCCTCATCAAATAATAACCAGAGTCTATTGCTAGCCAAATCATAGCAAAAATCTTTTTTAGTATAGAAGGTATAGTGCCTGAATTACTTAAGAAAAATAGAATAGAAATTTATTGGCTTTGGCAGGCCTTGTTTGGTTGTGAGTGTCAGAAAGGATATTTCTGTATAATTTTCATTAAAATATATTTTCACACCATAGTACTTGATATGGTTTTTGAGAAAAATATCAAACAGTAAATAAATATAAAGAATTAAAATTAAATGCTTTTCCTCCCTCATTCACACTCAATAAATGAGTGCCAGCCCTAGCCAGTGTGTCTCAGTTGGATGGAGCATCATTCCATAACCAAAAGGTTGAAGGTTCAATTCTGGTCAGAGCACATACCTAAGTTGTGGGTCCAGGAACATATGGGAGGCAACCAATCAATGCCTCTATCTCTCATCAATGTTTTTCTTCTCCCCTTCCTCCGCTCCTCTCAGGTGAGGATAAAAATTTTTAAAACAAGCAACAATAAAATTTTAATTTGTATCCTTTAACATTTTTCTATGTAAATTAAGTATATCTACATATATGTAATCATGCACAGCATATATGAAAGTGTTATATATGCTTATATATAAATATGTCTTACATATTTATACATAGTTTATTATTATATGTGTAAATATGTAATATATTTTATACATTGTACATATTTATATGTATAAAAAGTTTCTTCTCACAAAAATGAAATTATATTCTAGAATTCCTGTGCAACTTGTTTTTTCAGTCAATATATCAAAGATTAACTTCTGTATTGCAACATACAAATACCCCACATTTTTGTAATGGACACAAATCATTCCAGTTAATGAAGACTGTAATTTATTTGTTCTATTAGGAACATTTTGGTTGTTCCTGTTTTTCACTATTAAAATAATCTTGCAATGAATGTCATTTGCATATGTCTTTGCATAGTTATGCAACACTATTTGTATAATAGATGCTTGACACTAATCATAATGTTTATCAGATATATTTGAAGTGTTTAAAATCACTGTAACACTTCATCATGTGGCTCAGTGGACCAAGGGTTTATGGTTCTATTCCTAGTCAGGGTATGCCTGGGTTGTGGGCCAGGTCCCCAGTAGGGGGGCGCATGAAAGGCAAACACACATTGATGTTTCTGTCTCTGTCTTTCTCCTTCCCTTTCCCTCTCTCTGAAAATAAATAAATAAAACATTTATTTAAAAAAAAAACTAAAAATGGAACTGCTTTCTGACCTGGCAATTCCAGTGCTGGGATTACACCCCAAAATCATTAAATACCACTTCAAAAGAACCTATGCACCCCAATATTCATAGCAGCATTAATTTCAATATCTAAGTACTGGAAATAGCTTAAATGCCCATCACTAAATAAGTGGATAAAAAAAAACAAACCAACTGTGGTACATTTACACAGTGGAACACCATGCAGAAAAAAGAAGGAAGGAGCTCCTACCCTTCATGACAGCATGGATGGAACTGGAGAGCATTATGCTAAGTTAAATAAGCCAGATGGTAAAAGACAAATACCATGTGATTTCACCTATAAATGGCACCTAATAAAAAAATAAAATAAACAAGTGAGCAAAATAGAACCAGAGACATGGAAATAAAGAACAAACTGACAGTAACCAGAGGGGTGGAGGGAGAGGGATAATGGGGAATCAAAGGGGAAGGGTCAAGTCAAGAAACATGTATAAAAGACCCATGAACAAAGACAATGGGGGAGGAGAATTGAAAGTGAAAGGTGAGGGGTGAATAAGGCAGGGGAGAGTAATGAGGGAAAAATGGGAACAACTGTAATTGAACAACAATTTCTAAAAATGTCATCTGATTTCTCAACAGAAACATTTCAATCCAGAAGGGAGTGGTGTGAAATATTCAAGGTGACAAAAAGCATGCATCTACAACCAAGGCTAGTTTACCCAACAAGGCTATCAATTAAAATTAAAAGAGAAATAAGGAGCTTCCCAGACAAGGAAAAGCTAAAAGGGTTTGTTAATACTAAATCAGTACTGCAACAAATGTTAAAACTCTTGATTGAAGAAGGAGGAGGAAGAGGAAGGGAAGAAGAAAATAAGAGGAAGAAGGAGAAAGAAGAGAAGAAGAAGAGAAGAAGAAGAAGAAGAAGAAGAAGAAGAGGAGGAGGAGGAGGAGGAGGAGGAAGGAGGAGGAGGAGGAGGGGGAGGGGAAGGGGAAGAAGAAGGAGAAGAGGAGGAGAAGGAGGGGGAGGAAGAAGGAGAAGAAGAAGAGGAGCAACAACAACAAACAGTGGAGGAAAACAGTGTAACAATAAAATGGCACTACATGTGTATCTACCAATAATCACCTTAAATGTAAATTCCTTAAATGCTCCTAGCAAAAGACAGAGGGTAGCTGAATGAATAAAAAGATAAGATCCAGCCCTGGTTGGCGTAGCTCAGTGGATTGAGCGTGGGCTGTGAACCAAAGCATCGCAGGTTCAATTCTCAGTCAGGGCACATGCCTGGGTTGCAGGCCATGGCCCCCAGCAACTGCACATTGATGTTTCTCTCTCTCTCCTTCTCCCTCCCTTCCCTCTCTAAAAATAAATAAATAAAATTTAAAAAAAATTAAAAAAAGATAAGATCCATATATATGCTGCCTCCAAGAGACCCATCTTAGATCAAAGATACACACAGACTAAAAGTAAATAATTGGAAAAAGATATTTCATGAAAATGCAAAAGAAAAAAAAATACTGGGTAGCGGTACTTTTATCAGACAAAATAGACTTTGAAAAAAGGCTATAGTAAGAGACAAAGAAGGACACTACATAATCACAAAGGAAACAATCCAACAAGAGGATATAACTCTAGTAAACAAATACACACTGAACATAGAAGCACCTGTATATGTAGTGCAAATCTTGATGGACATAAAGCAGGGATGTCCATCCCACAGACTGTTGACCATATGTGTCCCAGGGTGGCTATGAATGTGGCCCAACACAAAATGGTAAATCTACTTAAAACCATTTTTTTTTTGCTCATCAGTTTTTGTTAGTGTTTGTGTATTTAATGTGTAGCCCAAGACAACTCCTTCCAGTGTGGCCCAGAGACACCAAAACTTTGGAGACCTCTGCAAGGTGAACAGGCTCTGGGTTCCAACAGAGGGATGGTCTAGTGCACCAAAGTTCCAACATGAAGTTTTTAAATTAACACAAACCTAACATAAAGGCTGATGAATATTCTACATATACCTGAAATTCTTTTCAAAAATTAGGTCTTCCAACACACTTTCATGCTGAGGCATTATGCCAAGGGAAAAATTGCTTTCCCAACAACCAATCAAGGGTCATTTTGTACTTAAGAGGCAACATGAACTGACATTTGTATTAGCAAAAGAGTGTCTTAGAATGTCATGGAGACCAATTAAAACTGCATTAAGTCCAATTATATTTAACACAAAAATCATTTTGTAAAATATTATTCAGAGTTTTTCTCAAAACTGTACAATTTTGATTGACCAAAATTTAACTAATACACTTCTCAGAGGCTGTTCATTACTCTGTTAAATTATGATACCAAATGACACACTTGTATTTTATTTTAATTTGGTGTTTACCCAACTTCAAAAATAATTAAGACAATTAATTAAAATTAGCTTTGGTCTTTCCAGTTGGGAAATGCTATCTGAGCAAAATTAAGAAGTATATTTTTGTTACTTATTAATATTTAAAATATAGGCTTTCAGCCCTGGCTGGTGTAGCTCAGTGGATTGAGCATGGGACTGTGAACCAAAGGGTCACCAGTTCAATTCCCAGTCAGGGCACATGCCTGGGTTGTGGTCCAGGTCAGGTCCCTAGTAGTGGTCACACAAGAGGCAATCACACATTGATATTTCTTTCCTTCTCTTTCTCTTTCCCTTCCTCTCTCTCTAAAAATAAATAAATAAAATAAAGTCTTTAAAAGAAATAAAATATAGGCTTTCCTAGAAGAAAACAGAACACATTAGTGCTAATTTAAATGTATGTAAGTATAAAAATAGAACTCAGCCATTTATCCATCATCTCTTAATAGTAATAATCAAGAATCACCCACTCAGCCCTGGCTATTGTGGCTCAGTAGATTGAGCACTGGCCTGTGAACCAAAATGTTGCAGGTTAAATTCCCAGCCAGGGCATACTCCTGGGTTGTGGACCAGGTACCAAACAGGGGGCATGTGAGAGGCAACCACACATTGATGTTTTTCTCCCTCTCTTTCTCCCTCCCTTTCCATCTCTAGAAATAAGTAAATAAAATCTTTTTTTTTAAAGAATCACCCTCTCAGCTCTCTTAACCAGCAGTATATGATTTGTTGTCTTTGGTCATCTTGAGACAGAGTATAAGAGCAATGATTTGTAACTTCAGATGAGGTATAAAAATATCAACAAGTGCTGACGAGAATGTAGAGAAAGGAGGACACTTTTGTGCTGTTGGTGGGAAGGCAGAATGGTACAACCACTGTGAAAAGAACTACAGAAATACCTCAAAAAATTAAAAATGGAATTGTCATATGAACCAGAGATTCCACTCCTCAGAATTTAAACAAAGAAACAGAAACACTAATTTGAAAAATTGTAAGCATCTCTATGTTTATTTCAGCCTTATTTACAATCTCCAAGATAGGGAGGGAGCCCAAGTGTCTACCAGTAGATGAGTGGATAAAACAACTATGCGAGATTTTCACAATGGAATACTGCTTGACCTTAAAAAGAAGAAAATTTTATTTTTTTGTGACAGCATGGATGCACCTAGAGAACGTTATGTTATGTGACATGTCAGTCAGAGAAAGACAAATACCATATGATTTCACCCATATATGGTATCAAATGAACAAACTGAAATAACAAGCAAAATAGAGACAGACTTATAGAGAAAAAGCAGGCAAACAACTCTGGGGAGGCGGTGTTCAGGGGTGGAGGAGTTGAGATAAAAGGAAAAATAATTCATGAACAATAGTGTAGTGATTGTGGTTGGGAGGAGGTATAAGGAAGATAAATATTAATGGAAAAATATAATAAAATTTTTAAAATGGCAATCATTTGAGACATGTAAGACAGTTTGAAGCCTGTTGAATATTGGGGCTTCATGTTATACTACAACCTTAAAAATGGGTGCTAAATCAGAGGTGAAGCAGACAACCAGAGCAGCAGGCAGTAAATAAGGGAAATATGATGGCATTGCCTGCCTGTGCCTGCTAGAGCTCAGTAGAAAGCTAACATCATGTCAAATGAGACAATGAAACATTTTTCTACAGATATGGCAAACATAAAAATGATTTTTCCTTTACTTCTGAAACAAACAAATAGGGTAGATTTTGTAGAAGAAAGACAAGTGCTGTAACAGTATACAAGGTAGCTCAGAAGGAAGCACAGACCAGATTAATATATGAGCATCACATCTCTGGAGAACAAGGTTTAATTCCAGCTCTTGTCACAAATGAAATGAGTTTGATGGTTCTGTAGTGAGCAGTACTGCATAACACAGCACACTGCTGCACTCCTTGGCAGAGAAAATCAAGAGCATTACACACAGAACAAAGTTAATCCTATTTGATAGAAAATAGCTCATAGTGCAATTCCTTTAAGTATCTGGGGAGAAAAATTCCTTACATGTGGTAAGCATTGTTGATTGCAAGATATCTCATTGCTCTATTTGGTTTGATGATCATAAAGGGGCTTCAAGCACCCAAAATATTAACCTTTCACCTTTTTTATTAGTAGCAAATAATATTTACACGTCATTAACTCATGGGTTTTTTCCAAACTAGGTGTCTGTATACTAGGAGAAAATTGCCCAAAGGTTCATTTTGTCATAGACATAGGATTACACGATTCATCTGAACTTGAGGGGAGCCAAATTATTGATTTCAAGACTCACGTAAGAAATCTCAAATGTAATGTATTTTTTTTTGAGGTCTGTTTCTGGATACCAATTTCACAGTTACAATTACAACCAATTCCTCTGTACTATCACTTCACAGATGTTTATCCTTTAAAATAATATAATAATAATGTTTCTCATGATTGTATATGTTGGGGACCACTCTGAGTGGTTTCAGAGATTGCAGCCCCACTAGAGCAGGCTCTGAAAGGGGCTACTAAGTCTCCTTGGAAAACCAGGTAATGCAGGTGGCAGATATGACCTGACTCTAACACCCAGGGTTCCCATGGAAATCAGGCCTGATAAATACATTGTATCCTTCAATGTTTGCTCTGCTTTGTTTTGTATGGCCCTGGTGATATAAACTGGATATTTAAGTTCAAGGCATAAGGAGTGCCTTATGAAATATAGCACTCCTTATCTCATGAAATATGTTTTAAAAACTCTCTGGCATCAGCATTATTAACAGACCCTACCTAGCCTATGACAAATCTCTGTGTTCCTTCGATTGTTATCTGTAGATAATACCTGCTTTTGTATGACTATAGTCTTTTTGACATTGATTGATGAACTATGCATGTATCTGTATACACCTACACATACCAGTCCCAATAAAAGCCATTTGGGAAAACGTCTCAGGGCGTTCTCCACTAGAGGGAATCACCACCCCTTTTCCCACCAGAACAGCAAGATTGTGTCCAGGAGAAGCTATTTGTCATCCGCGGCAGACGGGAGAATTCTGCTGGAATGAGTTCCTCCCAAATTGGGTGCCCAAACAGGGACAGAGGCTAGGAGCCATTGCCCTGGACAGGCACATCTAGATAGACAGAATTTGGCACATTTCATCCCACATAAGAGAAAGCAGCACCAAGAGCTTTTTGGTTATGCCGTCAGTTTGTCTAAGAAAAGGGAAAGGGGATTTCTTCCAGAGTTGTCTCTTTTGAGTCTGCCTTATTTTCAGTTTTGTCTTCTCTACCCCCTTCTTCTCTCCCTCTCTCCTCCTTCCACTTCCAGATATACTAGGTGGAAGAGGCTTACAGAGCTAGTTAGGTGGAGCCAGGGCTGCTTGCTTTCTTATCTTTTGGGAAATTTGGTTTGGTCTTTGTTGCTTCATATAACCCTAGAATCTGCCGCCTCTGCTGTTTGGGCTGTGCCATTTGAGCCTTCAAAAGTTACACACTGTACTGGTTAGTGTGAGATAGTATCTCTGCTGTTTGGGCTTTTGTGTATTAGTGATACCAGTTGATTTCAGATAATGCCTCTGCTATTTGAGCTTAATGCCATTTAAATTTTTTTCAAGGTAATTTGTAGCACCAGGTGGTGTGAGATAAGTTTCTAAGGCTAATGTCTCACTCTCTCCTTTTAGAGGATTTAATTTGAAAATACTGGTTTGCTTGAATTTTGTCTTTGCTCCTAGTTTGGTTTTTGTTTCTGTTTTGAAAGGAACAGCTCAGTCTCAGTCTCAAAATGTTTTGCTAAACCTCTGGTAAATAGAATGAGATCTCTAATGTTGTTATATCATAAGGATTCTACTCACAAAGAATTTAAATTGATTGTTTAAAGAGGGAAAAAGATCTCACTCCTGCTGGCTGGTGTAACTCAGTGGATTGAACACAGGCCTGCAAACCAAAGGGTTGCTGGTTTGATGCTCCATCAGGGCACAAAGGGTTGCTGGTTTGATGCTCCATAGGATTGCTGGTTGTGGGCCAGGTGCCCAGTAGGGGATGTGGGAGATACAACCACACATTGATGTTTCTCTCCCTCTCTCCTTTCCTTCCCCTCTATATAAAAATAAAAGTATATAACATTTTAAAAAAATCTCACTCCCCTCTCAGACATTAAAAAGCCCAGGAAGAAAAACAATAAGAAGATCTGTCTTTTAACCACTCTGAATCATCCTTCCAGATGGCCAGAAACTGCTTTGGTCCCGAGAACAGGCCATGTCAAGCTTAGTATCTCCCCTGCCTCTTCTCCAGCCTCCCTAAAGTTGTCAAGGGCCACTAGATAATGAGAAAGCTAGATTTTGAGTGCACTAAAAAATGTAAATGTATTTGCCAGTAGGGAAAAATATTTCTGAAAGTTATGAAATGTGTTAATAAATCCATCAATCCAAAGCACACTAATTAATTACATTTAGTTGTCACTAAAAGTTGACAATTTTAATTAAAAATATATGGCTTTGGTAGTAAAAGGTATAAATTATGGCATTATATTTTGAAAAAAATATAGGATTGAATGTGGGTTAATCTTAAGTTGGTTATATTTGTATGAGTTAAAAGGGCAAACTAAAACGGGCTAGAAGAGTTAACAATTGTGTAAATTGAAGAGGTTCTGAAAATTGAAGAAGGTCTGTGTAAGTCATAGATTGTCTGTAGAAACTGAAGGAGAATTGTATAAAAATAATTAAGAAAGTGAAAGAAAAGAAAGAGAAAGAAGGAATTAAGAAAATGAAGGATTGTGAAGGAAAAGGGCAAGAAAGAATAAAGGAAAAGGACATATGCCACCTTCGTGTGTGGCATGGGAAGAAAGGACATTAGATTGAATAATTAAAGAAGGAAAGTAGAAGTAGAAAAAATAAAAAGGAAAATGAAGCATCTAAGTCTTTAGATGCAAATTCTGGACCTGAGAGTTGCCAGGTCTAGAGAACAACAGGGTGATTAACTCACTGCTCAAACTCGTTAAAACGTGCAGAAACAGCAGGAGCCTGTATTTGCAAGCAGAAAAAAAACTGACACTTAAAAAATCTAGGCTGTTTTTCATCCATTACTTGGAGCTTCATTGACACTGTTCTCTGCCTGCTATGAACCAGGCAGCCAAGGGTTAAAGGCTTAACGCCAATAGAAGAGGGGCCCTCAGAGTAGGGCAAGGATCAGACCTTCAGGGTCAAATGGGAAAAAGTGAAAGGACTGCTAGGGGCCATAGCTAATGGCTATCACATGACTCTATAGGGTTTGAAAGTTTTAATTAAAACCTAGGTAACACCAATTTACTAATCTATTTGCTGCTTTAAGAGGAGAGGCCAAATTAACCTCACTGAGGCATCTCTCCCCACTTGCGAGAGCTGAACTAAGTCATATCAATCAAGCAATTCTAACTAGACAGTTAACCCCAAAATTTGAAGTCATAAAATGGCTTTGCCTCCCTCACTTCACCCTGCTTGGCCTGGATGCATGACTGGTTAGCCAATGATGAGTGAGGCATCTCAAGGGAGGGACAACCTAAGATAGGCACAGTCATGAAGGGACCATCAGGGAAAGACTTAGGGGACTATAGAGAAGAGGCAGAAAGACCCTAACCCCTCGGCCTGAGTCCTCATTCTATCTATAAAAAGTCTCCTAATCTCTTGTTGCTTTGTTCCTCCAGCCTGACTCAGCCTGAAAACAATGCCAGAGGCAGCTGCAGCCTTGTATTGGAATGAAAGGCTCCTGGGGCAAATCTGGCCTGAGAAAGAATGTACATTTTGTCCTTTGAAGGCTGCTCTGCCTAGCATAATCCTCTTGATTACAGCAGCACCAGTGCTTTTGGTTGTACTGACATAACAAACAAAAAAGAGGAAGATGTTGGGGACCTCTCTGTGTGGTTTCAGGGAGTGAAGCCCCGCTAGAGCAGTCTCTGAAAGGGGCTACTAAGTTTCACTAGAAAACCAGGTAACACAAGTGGCAGATATGACCCGACTTTAACACCGAGGGTTCCCACGGGAATCAGGCCTGATAAATACATTGTGTGTTTTGAAGCTTGCTCTGCTTGGTATAGCCCTATCGATATAAACAGGATGTTTAAGTTCAAGGCATAAGGAGTAAACTCCTTATCTCATGAAACACATCTTAAAAACCTTCTGGCATCAGCATGACTAACAGACCCTGACCTGTGACACATCTCTGTGTTCCTTAAATTGTTATCTATAGATAATACCTGTTTTTGAATGACTATAGCCTTTCTGACATTGATTGATGAACTATGTGTGTATTCTGTATATACCTACACATACCATTCCTGATAAAAGCCATATAGGAGAAGGGCTCGGGGTGTTTGTTCTCCACTAAAGGGAATCACCACTCCCTTTCCCACTGGAACAGAAAGATTGTGTCTGGGACAAGTTATTTGTCTTCTGCAGCAGATGGGAGAATTCTGCTGGATGGAGTTTCTCCCACAGTTATGTATTTCTTACACGTATACTGAATATTGAAAAAAGCATTGTTCATCATGTCCAACAACTCTAGTTCCAATCCCCCTTTTTACACCACTCCAATACCTATGTGATTTTTAAGGAGTCATTGTATTCTTATTTCAGTTTCATCATTTGATTTTAAACGATAAATCATAATGATGAAATCCTGCAAAGATTTCAGGGATTAACCACATTTCTTGTTTTGACACCGGAATGTTATAAGGACTGGTGATTCAAGTCTTGTATTGATACAAAAACAAAACAAAACAAAACAACAACAAAAAAAACCCTCTCTAACCAGTCATTTCATCCCAGAACACATAAAACACAATTGTTTATTCACTGAGCCATCATAACAGTAACATGTAGATCTGAAAAAAAAAAGTCTGTTAAAATGCTTTTCTATTATTGAATGTCTACATTTTTAAAGTGGCTCTGTACACCCAAAACTCTATTTTAAAAGTTAAAAAAAATGTGTAACACTGGATGTTGATTGAATTAACTATAGTGGTTGATGTTATCAGTGAAAATATTGAATAAAAATTCAGCTCTATAAATAAAGCTGAAAGTACTTTCTTTAATGAATGTGACAAAAAGGCTATGAATGAACATTTCATAAGCACCACCAAGTATTTAAAGAACATGCAAGATAATATACATTCATTGTGTTACTGAAATCTCATAGTAACACCAGGAATAGATATTGGCACTACTATTTTGCAGATAATAAAATGAGTTCATACAATTTACATAACTTACCAATACCAAATATAAGTAATAGAACTAGAATCTCTAGATCTGACTGATCTTCAAAGTTATTATTTTCTCTACACTGCAGCACATTATATTAGTGTAATAATTAGGGTATAGTTTAAACTGTTGTAATGAGGAGGCCCCAAAATACAGTGGCTTAAATAAGAAATTTGTTTGTACATTAATTTATATGTTACATATCTATATCCTTTTCTTTTCTTGCACATAATGCTATCTGCTGAATTTTCAACTGTTTTTACAATTTGATTGGTGACTTTAGGGTGTTGCCTTCATCTGCCAAAGGTAAGTTGCTTCCATGTTCATATTCTGGCATACACAAAGGCAGAGTCAAAATGATGTGGCTATCAAGAGAAGATGGCCCAACTGTTGTACATATCCACTTTAATCACATCCTATTTATCCAAACTAATTGCTTGCCTAGTGCTAAGGGAAAGTGGGAGGCATAGTCTCAAGCTAGATGGCTATGTGACTAGAAAATAAAGGAAGAATAGATTTGGAGGAAAACTTACAATACTTTTATTATTAAGGATTGTACAGATAAGTCAAGTGTATGTAATATTTGGTAAAGACGTACCACGGGAGAATTAAGTACCCAGAGTAAGTGTAGAGAGTACTTGAATGAAGATATGGTGAAAAGGTTTCATTTTGCCCCAACTGTGAATACTATATAAAAAACAAAGGTTTGAGCTTGCAGTCATATTTAGCTGGATTACTTCTTTCTTTATATTTTTTTATTGTTGTTTCAATAGAGTTGTCTCCATTTTCCAACAACCACTTTCTTCCACCCCACCCACCCTCACTTCCTACCCTCAATCCTACTCATCTTTGGCTTGGAGCATGGGTCCTTCATACATGTTACTTGATGACAATTTCCCTTCTCTCCCCCATTACCTCCCACTTCCTCTGGTTACTGTCTATTTGTTCTTTATTTCAATGTCTCTGGCCCTATTTTCCTTGTTTGTTTTGTTGATTAGGTTCCACTTATAGATAAGATCATGTGGCTCTTGTCCTTCACTACCTGGCTTATTTCACTTAGCATAATGCTCCATCCATTCTGTCCATGCTGTCATGATGGGTAGGAGCTCCTCTTTCTTTCTGCTGTGTAGTATTCCATTGTGTAAATGTACTACAGATTTTTTATCCACTCATTTACTGATGGGCACTTAGGCTGCTTTAAGAATTTGGTTATTGTAAAATATTGTACTGCTTTATTGTAAATATTGTAATTACAATATTTATTGGAGGAGAGCACAGTGGATTCTTTCTTGGTAACCTCTAGTATTTACCAATGTTTTTTCTTTCTTTATCCACCTCTGATGATGTCAGCTATTGACCCTGTCTGACCTTATGTAGCCTGTTTGAGCCTTCCAAGGATATACTGTAACTGGCTGTCTCCTTCAGTTGTTAATCTGATCACTCTTCAGTCAGTTTTAAGCACTGTAAGGCTGGGTTGAAACCCCTCTGGGTCAGAGGCTATTGTTTCCCTTCAGGCTGCTGTTGCTCAGAGAGGAGTGGTTTGCCTGGGCAGTGTGGCTGCTGCTTTAGGGGGTGTTGGCTCAGTACTGAGATCCCTCTGGCCACTCTCAATTTTATCCAAAAATCCTCCATCCCCAGTTTCTCCTCAAGTCCCTCTAGTTCACTCTGCCTCCCCCAACCTCTTTTCTAGGGATATACTGTCTGTGGCTGACTCCTTCAGCTGTTAATCTAGTCACTCTGAACTCAGCAGTCAGGCTTAAGCACCACATGGCCAGGGTAGAGTCCCTCCTGGGGTTGGAGCTATTGTTTCTCCTCAGGCTATTGCTGCTTGGAGGGGAGTGGTCTGCTTGAGCATGTTGGCTGCTAATATATGGGGAATGACTCAGCACCCAGGTCCAAGTGTCTGGTCTCACAGTTCTTTCCCCAAAGCTTCCGTCCTCAAGTCTCTCTTCAGGTGTCTTCTGTCCACTCTGCCTCTGCCTGTGTCACAGCCCAGGGTAAATGGCTGCAAATAAAAATGTGTATGTTGGCCCTTTAAGTGGCTCTTGTGTCTATAGCTGTCTGTCTCTGCTACCCTGCTGCTTTTCACTGCTGATTGTTATCTGTGTACTTTTTGTGTTCTGGTGCTCTAGGCTAGGAATCCTAGTGTAGGATTTAGACCCCCATTCTTCTCAGGGAGATCCAACTGGTCACTTAATTATCCCTCTGGCACTGATTCCTACAAGTGCCCAGCCAGTTCTTTCATGTCTCCCCTGCTTACCAGACAGTTTGTGCTTGAGATGATTTTTCTGTCTCTCCGATGCTATAGGGCTTCTCTATGCCTATTGTTCAGTTGCCTGTCCTGGGTGGTTTCTCCATAATTGAGTTGTAATTCCAGACTGCCCTGATAGGAGGTTAAAAGTGACTTCCATTCACTCGTTTACCATCCTCCTCCTAATCTAGCTAAATTACTTATTGAATGTCAAATCAGTTACTTAGAATACATAATATATAATGATATATTACAAATGTAGATTATATAAAAATATTTTATAACATATTTACTATGATTATGGATATTTTTTCTTCCAATTATTTTATTTTTCAATTACAGTTGTCCATATTTTCTCCCCACTCCTCCTCTCCAACCCCTCAAAACCTCCCTTTCTCCCTTGCTTACACCCTCCCCTTGGTTTTGTCCAAGTGGCCTTTATACTCATTCTTGAAAACCCTTCTCTCCACTGGCCCCTACCACCTCTCCTTTGGCTATCAATAGATTGTTCTTAATTTCAATGGCTCTGGTTATATTTCATTTCATTTTTCCTTTGTTGATTATGTTCTGGTTAAAGGTGAGATCATATGGTATTTGTCCCTCACTGCCTGGCTGATTTCACTTAGCATAATGCTCTCCAGTTCCATCCATGCTGTTGCAAAGGGTAGGAGCTCTTTCGTTCTCCCTACAACATAGATTCCATGGTGTAAATGTACCATAGTTTTTTTATCCACTCATTTGTTGATGGGCACTTAGGTTGCTACTAGCACTTGGTTATTGTGAATTGTGCTGCCATGAGCATTGGAGTGCATAGGTTCTTTTGGATTGGTGTTTCAGGGCTCTGAGGGTATAATCCCAGCAGTGGAATTGTTGGATCAAAAAACAGTTTCGTTTTTAGTTTGCTGAGGCAATTCCATAGTGTTTTTCACAGTGGCTGCACCAGACTACATTCCCACCAACAGTGCACTAGGGTTCCCTTTTCTGCACATCCTCTCTAGCACCTCTTTGTTGATTTATGATGACCATTCCAACTGGTGTGAGGTTTTAATTAGTATCTCATCGTGGTTTTAATTTGCATTTCTCTGATGGCTAGTAATGCTGAGCATCTTTTCATGGGTCTCTGGGCCCTCTGCATGTCCTCTTTGGAGAAGTGTTTGCTCAAGTCTTTTGCCCATTTTTGATTGTTTTTTTTTTTTTTGTCTTCCTGTAGTGGAGGCATGTGAGTTCTTTATATATTTCAGAGATCAAACCCTTGTCTGAGCTGTCATTGGCAAATATGTTTTCCCATACAGTTGTCTCTCTTTTTATTTTAATGCTGTTTTCTTTAGCCATGCAAAAGCTTCTTAATTTGATAAAGTGACATTTGTGTATTCTTTCCTTTATGTCCCTTGCTTTAGGGAACATATCAGTGAAGATGTTGCTGTGTGGAATGTGTGAGATTTTCCTGCCTACGTTCTCCTCTAGGACTTTTATGGTGTTACAACTTATCTTTAAGTCTTTTATCCACCTTGAATTTATTTTTGTCTACGTTAAGTTGGTGCTCGAGTTTCATTTTTTTGCATGTAGCTGTCCAGATCTCCCACCACCATTTGTTGAAGAGACTGTTTTTACTCCATTTTATGCTTCTTCTCCCTTTGTCAAATATTAATTGGCTGTAGAGACATGGGATTATTTCTGGGCTCTCTGTTCTGTTTCATTGGTCTATCTGCCTCTTCTTATGTCACTACCAGGATGTTTTGAATACAGGGACCTTGTAATACAGTTTGATATCAAGTATTGTGATCCCTCCTACTTTGTTCTTATTTCTCAAAATTGCAGCAGCTATTCAGGGTCTTTTCTGGTTCCATATAAATTTCTGAAATGTTTGTCCTATATCTATGAAATATGTTGTGTATTTAAACAGGGATTTCATTGAATCTATAAATTCCTTTGGGTAGTTGGCCATTTAGATTATGTTAATTCTTCCAATCCATGAATACAGTATATGTTTCCATTTGTTTGTGTCTTCCTTAATTTCTTTCTTCTGTGTTATGTAGTTATCTGTATACAGGTCTTTTACTTCCTTGGTTAGATTTATTCCTAGATATTTTATTTTTCTTTTTGCTATATCCAATGGGATTTTTTTGTCTGACTTCTGCTTCTGTTGTTTCATTATTGGTATACAAAAATGCCTTTTATTTCTGGATATTGACCAGATGCCTTTCATTTCTGCATCCCGCTGTTTTGCCAAATTCGTTTATTAGGTCAAGCAGTTTTTTGGCAGAGTCTATAGGATTTTCTATGTACACTATCATGTCATCTGCAAACAATGACAATTTTGTTTCCCCCTTTCTGATTTGGATGCCTTTTATTTCCTTCTCTTGTCTGATTCCTGTGGCTAAAACTTCCAATACTATATTAAATAACAGTGGTGAAAGTGGACACCCTTGTCTTGTTCCTGATCTTAGTGGAAAAGATTTTACTTTATGCCCATTGAATATGATGTTGGCTGTAGGTCTTTGATATATGGCCTGTGTTATGTTGAGGAATGCTCCCTCCATTCTCACTTTGCTGAGTGTTTTTTTTTTAATCAAAAATGGGTGCTGTACCTTATCCAAAGCTTTTTCCACCTGTATTGATGTGATCATGTAATTTTTGTCTTTTGTTTTGTTTATGTGATGTATTACATTTCCTGATTGGTGAATATTGAACCATCCTTGCATCGCTGGGATGAATCCCACTTGGTGATGATATATGATCTTTTTAATATATTGTTGGATGTAGTTTGCCAATATTTTGTTGTGGATTTTAGCATCTATGTTCGTTAGTGATATTGGCCTGAAGTTTTCTTTCTTTGTTGTATCTTTATCTGGTTTTGGGATTAAGATGATGCTGGCTTCATAAAAGGAATTTGGGAGTCTTCCATCATTCTGGATTTTTTGGAATAGTCTGTGGAGGATAGCGGTTAGCTCTTCCTTAAATGTTTGTAGAATTCTCCTGTGAAACCATGTGGACCCGGACTTTTGTGTGTCGGGGGGTTTTTGATTACTGCTTCAATTTCATCTGCTGTTATTGGTCTGTTCAGGCTTTCTGCTTCCTTTTTATTGAGTTTTGGAAGATTGTATACTTTTAGAAATTTGTCCATTTCACCTAGGTTTTCAAATTTCTTGGCATACAGTTATTCATAGTAATTTCTTACAATCCATTGTATTTCTGT
>PVIA01015913.1:0-20917 GCA_004024845.1 Tonatia bakeri | reverse complement strand
GGATTCTTGGCACAGTCATGGTATCTTGTCACTTTATCTGTGTTTATTTGATCACTTGTGAGATTCCCTTTTTTTCATAATTTTAAACCATTTCTAAGCTCTTCATAACTCCACCTTTGCAGGTACGTACGTAGCAGGACTTTCCTTTTCTGACCCAAACATCTGTGATCGAACTTAAGCAGATGCTTCTGGGGCCCCGCTTGGCAAATAAAAATAATGCCAGGCCGTGGTCAGCGTGGTGATAAGAGCAAAGCAAGCAGAGAGTGGGGGAACGAGCAGGGCTGCTGCCGCAGGCGGGCTGGCTCCCAGGAGAGGACGCCTGAGCAGTGGACGAGAGGAAGTGGCTGGGTGAGTGAGGGCAGCATCCGAGGGAAGATTAGCGCGGGCCAGAGAGCGGCCGAGGCAAAGGCCCTGGGGCAGAAACTCGCCAGGGTCTGGGTGCAGACAGGCAGCGGGTCGCAGCGCAAAGAACTGGGGAGTCGGTGGGGTCAAGTGCTTGTCCCAACTCTGCCCTTACCCAGCTCCTCCAGGGGAACCACTCCCTCCCTCTGGTATCAGTTTCTTGGTCTGAAAAACGACCCGGGTGGACAAGGGAGGCTTTCAGGCCCTGGCTGTCTCTCACGCCTCACGATTCTGAAGTCGGAGGAACGCGGCCCTCACCCTCCTTCCTCGCGGCCGGGTTCCAGTCTCAGCGAGGGCGGCTTCAGACGGCAGACTCCACCGGCCTCTCATGACCTCGCTGTCTCGAGCGCATAGAAACGTTCTGTATGGAGAGCAGACGCTGGGAAAAAATCACCGGACGGGCAATACTTCATCTGAGAAGCGAGGAAAAACTCCCTGCCCTCGGGTCAGGCTGGGGTCTGGGGTGCGTTTCCACGCACTCCGTGAAGGGCGAGACCCAGCAGGACGCGGCTGTTCCCAGGGAGGTGATTAGACGCCAGGAGAAAGCTGATTCACGGCACCGGGCTCGCCGCGAGCGGAGGCGACACGCACACAGAGCCGTCTCTGCCGGAGAAGCGGCGGCTCTGGGACGGCCTGTGCCCGCGGTGGGGGCAGAACAGCCCCCAACGGCTGCCCTGAGACCCCTAGGAGCCCGGGGAGAAAGAGCGGGTGTCTCAGTTCTGCTTAACGACTGCTGCTCGAACCGAAGGGGTGCTTCTGTTTTATCCTGTTGCAGAATTTGCCAAAATACTGAGCTTTGTAAATGTTGCCCTGCCTGAAAAAAGAAAGAAAACTGGCACCAAATAAAGTTTCCCCACAAACCCCACCTCCACCATAAAAAGAAGCAAGTTGAGCCTGGGGAACAGTACCCTAAAGGTAAATAAGTCAAAAAGCCCATTCACAGGAGAGACCCAGGCAGGGCGGCCAGATCCCAGATGGGAGCGGGCTCCTGCATCGGCTGAGCTAACAGACCGAGTCAACCCTGAAACTATCTCGCACTAAAACCTGGACACGGTGGCTGCGGGGAAGGAAATGGCCTCTCCGGGTTTCCTCCAGCCCCTTCACAGGCCTGAGGTCAAGTCTGGAAGGGCCGTGGAGTCTCAGCACCCCCTGAAGCTGTGGGAAGGTGATTGAAGGATTAAAATTTGCATGCAAAGCAATAGATATTCAAACCCCTCCCACCCCCCTCCATGTAACAGAGAAGATAAAAGCTGTTTCCTGTCAAAGCTTCAGGTTAAAGATGGAAGAATTAGCCAATATGTAACCGTATAGCCGGGCACTGAGAAAGGGCTGAGAGGAGAGAAGGCAATGATATCCAAATATCAATCTGCACTCAGAAAAAAAATTAACCCCTGAAAAACTACACTGAACGGCCCAAGGACTGTCCTTGCCTGAGGCCGCAGCCCTGAAAGGCTGCGGAGGGACGCGGGGTGCGAGGGATACTGACCCCATCCCAGGAGCCGTCTGACCGTGTCGGGGGACTTTCTTGGTCTCGAAGCTGGGAGGAAGGGTGTCCCTGGCATCTGGTGGGTAACGGGTATGCTGCTGAACACCCTACAAGGCCCAGGACAGCCCCACACAAAGAAGACACAGCCCAGCCTCCTTCATGCTGAGGCTGAGGTGCCCTGGTCTGAGGAGTCTGTTCTGGAACTCACCCAGTGTGCCTACTTGGGCTGCTAACGGGGTTCATCGAGGGCATTCCCGAGGAGCCCTACGCCAGCCCCAGAGTGGAGCCCCAGAGTGGAGCCCCAGAGTGGAGCCCCAGAGCTGGTCCTTGCTCAGCGAGAGCTGGCGACGGCTCGGCCCCTCTGGAAGGTATGGAAGCCCTCCACCGAGGCCCATCCCCAGACAAGCCCCGGCCCCAGGCTGACTGGTTCCCGCAAGGAGCTCTGTCTGCTGTCTCTGCGGCCAAGGAGAACCGATTGAGGAGGCAGTTAAAACCTATCTGTGTCCTTCTTTGTAAATAAATTGTTTAGAGTTCTCAGATTTCAATCTAAATAGTTACAAACCTTATCACACTCTGCTGTGGCAATGTTCAAAGTGGGATCCTGCAATTATCCCTCGGTGGCCGCGTTGGAAGTGCGCCGGCCAGGCACCCCGCAGCGGCCCCAAAAGGCTCCTGCTCAGAGATCCCAGGAGGTGCCTGGGCTTGAGGTTTCAACAGGGCACATGGCATCCTTCTTAAGACATGTCTTCATGTCCTGGTGGGTGGCTGAGACGAATGGACAGCTCCCTCCCTTGCAGAGCTTTCAAGAAAGACAGAGTTCGGGACTCACGGCCCGGGCACGGCACCCTGAGGGCCAGGTTCCCCCCTCGGGGGCGGTGTCAGCGCCTCGGAGAGCAGGCCAAGTCTCCGTCCCCGATCTGTCACGGACAGTAGTCAAAAAATCACTTGAAACTACAAATTTTGTTTCTTTTATTTTAAAAATTTTTGGTTATGGTTCTTTGCAGGATTAGGAAGAAAATTAAAATGATCTGCTGATAGATTAATCACTTAATATTTGCATATATTTTTCTAGTCTTTTCTCTGAATGTATTGATAAAATTGATACATATGACATACACTTCTCTAACTTGTTTTCACTTACACTGGGAGCAAATTCTCACGTAATCCCATAACTTGTTATGGCAGCCCTTTCCAGTAGGGAGGTTACCAAGGAGAGTGAACCTGTCTCGGAGGCCGTTCAGGAGGATTTAACGCGTCTCTGCCGTAAACTGCGGCAGAGGACAGCCGAGGCGGCTCCTCCGGTGTTTCTCTGAATGACTCGCTTTGAGAAATGTTAGGACTTTTTTGCCTTTTTTGTCAAAACACACCAGCACACTGACAGTTAGTTGTCAGAGGAAGAATCCCTCCATAGATTAAATAGGGCAAACGACACATTTTTTTTCTGCAGACTTTGTCACCTGGCTCCAGGCAGTGAATTCCTGCGCACGGCTCTAAGCTTGCGTTTGCTGGTCCTCCCTCCCACCCACCGGGGCCGCCTCCCAGTGCGGCTTCCCTGCGTCTCCGGGCGTCAACCCCACTGCCCTGGGTGGAGCCAAAACCCCACAGCGCCCTCCTGCCCCAGGCATGGAAGACACGCAGGACACCGTTCCTGGGGAGCTGGAACGGGCTCAGCGAGCTACCTGCAGTCTTCTCTGCCGTGAGGTGCGCAGCTGGGCATGCGGTTGGCACAACCCAGGTTCAACGTCGTCTCCAGCGCCGTGCACCTCGAGTGGGCTTTCCCGGTGCAGTCTCCCCGGAGGCTGCCCCTCCTTCCTCGGCAGCCCTGCCTCCACGCCCTGCCACCCTTTCCAGACAAAGAACTCTTCAAGACTTGCCCCGACACAGATGCCCAGGACACCTGTCCTAGCCCGCTGGCTGGGAAAAGAGTCAGGAAGAGTACCATTGCCACATGCACCTTCTCAGGAGCCATTTCTGCAGATAGCCATCACAGTCCATGCGAACCTGAACATCAGCCGTGTCGCGAGTAGACGGCTGCACTTGACCCACTGATCGTAAGGAAGGACACTTGGAGTGACGTTCGGACTGGGCGGCGCTCAGCAGCTCTGATGTGTGTGGGCCGCCAGGAGGCGTGACGGGGCTGCCAGCGCTCTGCCTCCGAGCTGAGACAACGTCCCCGTGATGCTGCCAGTGGCTGTGTTGTCTCTCTGGGACTTTCTGACCAGTAGAAACAACCGTGTGTCCTGGACTGTGGACAATCCAGAGAGCATTTTTTTTAAAGTCTCTTTTAAAGTGACGCTGCTGGAACAGGGACTGTAAAAATGCGAGGAAGTGTAGGCACGAGGGTCCTGGCCTTCAGAGTGGTCCCCTTCGAGTTTGCACTTGGGCAGAGCAGGCAGAGGGGGCAGAGGACTAAGCAGCTCTCCCAGGAGCAGGTGAGGCAGCGGCGTCATTCCTGCTCGCCCTGGTCTGTCACGTGTGGGCGATGCGAAGGCTCAGTGCAGTAGAGGGAAAGAACGCCTGGGCTTCTGGGGAGGCTCCCTTGCGCCCCCATCTCTCCAACCCGGGATCCAGCAGGGCAGCCCCCAGGGCTGTGGAGAGGCAGCACGGGGCAGCAGGGAAAGCCCGCCTCTCCCAGAGCACATGGGGAGGGGCGACCGGGAAGGAGGGGACGGGAGGCAGTCCTTGGGCACTCCACCGTCTTCCCTGACACCACACCGCCTCGCCGTTGCTTTTTTAGGGACAACGAGCACGCAGACAAGGCCTTGTTAAGCCTCAGAGTTGCTCATTCCTGCGGGTTGGGGGACGGCGACCCTCTCGTCCTCTTCCCTCTGGTGTGGGGATGACTTCTGTCTGACCACCGGGGAGCCCCATGCCCCCTGTTCTGACCTTCCCCTGCGCTCGGCAGGAGGCGTGACATGAGTCCCGGTCCCAAAGCAGCAAACTCTTTCTTCATGCCGGAACTGGACCGAGCCCCTGAGCTCTTGTGTTTGCTCCGAAGGGGTCGGTCCTGTCCGGCGTTCCAGCTCTAATCTGAGTCGCCGCGGTGGCTCTGGTTCTGGCTGAGCACCTCATCAGGACGGGGAGGCGCCACCCCCTGAGGGTGGCGAGCCCTGCTCGCCCCCAGCAGTCAGCCTCTCCTCCCACAAGGGCTCATTTGCAGAGATGTCTCCGGGAACCGGCCATGGGGAACGGGGAAGCGCCGAGTGACAACCCCACCAGGCAGACCGCTCTGGGCCCCCGAAGCCTCGTCAACGCACAGCCCTCCCCTGGGGACAGAGTGGGCGGCGCAGGGCTGGGGGGCAGCAGGCCGGCAGCCCCACCCAGGCCGCGTCCTGTGACTGCCAGGCCAGGCTCACTGGCAGGTGCTGGTGATTCAGGTTAAATGCCTGCCCCCCCACCCCGGGGGCCCCCGCGCTCCCAGCAAAGGCCAGACCACAGCAATCAGCAGGCTGGTTATTTACCATAACTGTATACAAAACCACAAGCATCCAGACACCGTGTATCTCTTCATTAGAGCCTGTCAGGGGCTGGCGGGGCAGGGCTGGCCTTTGAAACCCATCCCCCCTGGGCTGCTGGGCGGGGAACCAAGCCCGCCTCCCACACGCAACAGCGCCCGGCCCGAGGCCACCCGGAGGCTGGAGGAAAGCACGGACCCCTGCCAGCCTCTCGCATCTCCCACTCCAAATTGATTTTTGGCTCTGGAGCGTCCGAGCCCACAGTGACAGCGGGAAAGTGCCTCCATCGTTCATGAGCGAAGCATTCACGGTGCGTGACGTTTCCTATCTCCCTCGCCTTCATGCACACAGGGAACTTCACGATGATCCATCACAGGGTTCAAGTTCGGCGACGGGAGAACTCTGAGGCCCAGGGTCGTCCCTTCCAGGGTTTCTGACTCACAGCAGACTTCGGGGCTGTTTGTACGTTTGCTTATTTTTACTCGGCCTTGTCCCCAAACGTTTTTCCAAAGCAGTCGTACACTGTGTCACTGGGATGTCACTAGGATGTCACTGGGAGTTCCAGGGCGCACCAGCTAAAGATATAACCCAACCCCCGGCTTCATGCTTCTCCAAAGCTCTCTGCCACAAGACAGCTCAGATGAGAACTTAGCAACGGCGACCGAGGTGGCATGGTGCCGACTGGTGGGACTGAGGGGACTTGCTTTCTACTCTCCGTAACCTTCCAACTTCACATTTGATTATGGGGTGACCAGTGTCCGCAGGTTAGTCCAGGACCTGCCTGGGCTTACCCCTGAAAGTCTTGTGGTCTAGAAGACTCTCCATCCTGGGTAGGCCAGCAGGGCTGACCTGGTCTTTGGCTTACGGACAAGCTTTTAAGACATTCAATTCTAGACACGGAAACCCTGACCCCCATCACCACCTCCCTTTCCAGGGTCTGCGAGGGGAGAGCTGTACCCATTCTGCTCGGAGTCCCTGGCGTATATGAAGTCCTCAATAAAAACATCTGTTTGGCGAACGAATGTATGGATGGCGGCTTTCTGGTCATTTCTGCTTTATTGAGTGTCTTTCGTAGCCCGTCAGGGACAAGTTTGTTGCACTCATCAGAATTCTATAAATACATAACACTCACTACTCCAATACTGACCATCGACTTGGATGAAAGCACAGAAGTCATGCTGATCACAGTGTCAGGGCAAAACAAACAGCCGGGAGGGACAGCTGAAGAGAATGACCAGGACTGCAAATGCTCACGCAGGCTGGAAGGACAAACGGCAGGTCAGGAACGGGCTCTCGGCTGCTCATTCCGCAGCACGCACTGGCCACGAGAACCATCCAGTCGCGGTCCCGGAGGTGAGGAGCCAGCCCCGAGTGTGGAGCTCAGACCCGGCGGGGATGGGGGAGGGGGCACGCCCCTCCTGCAGCGCCACCCACGCCAACAGCTGGCAGGGACTCCCAGCTAAGCCAGTGCTCTTTCCCGGGGTGACAAGGTGGATGACAACGCTGCTACCGGACCTGAGACAGCAAATGACGTGCTCAGCTCCTTCTTGCTATTGAACAGAAGACTTCTTAAACTGCTATGTGTTTTTCTAGAAGTTTTTAAAAATACGATTTGGTAGGAACATTCTACATCATCAGAACACTATGTGGGCTTTCCTCTTAGGATACGATGATGTCACCAAGAAGAGTGCCCCAGCTGGGCGTTTACGACACCACCCAAACCCCCTCCTGAGCCCATGTTTCTGCATGCCCCCCCGGAAGTCTCGGGGGCGAACCTGGGGCCTGTCTTCTCATCCTACCCAGCAGTCACCGACACGCCATCTCGCTACCTCCTGGTGGACTTTTTAGGGACGATAACACCTCTAGGCCACCCTGACTGGTACTGGGCTGCCACCTGGGTAGAGGAAGATGCAAGCAAAACCAAACAAAACAGAGAAGACGTCTTGTAAGAGCAACCGTGGGTGCCGTCCCTAACTGCAGGGGTGGTACGGGGCCTGCCCGATGTGCCGGCTGGGTCGCCCGGACTCAGTTAATACGGCCTCTGCCTGACTGAACGGGACAGAAGTTTCCAACGCTGTGCTATGAATGACGTCATGAAGGTCGTTACAGCCTAAACTCGGGCACCCCCTCACCCCAGAAAAGATGACGGACTTGCATATTTAATCCTGGCCCTGCTCCAAAGGGAGAGGGTTTTGTTCGTGCTGTTCTTTCTCTGTTTTGGGTTTTCTTCGTTGGCAGGGACGTGGCTAATTCCCTCTCCTCTGTATCCCCCGATTGGGAGAGACTAGCAAACCCAACCTTGAAAAACGTGAATATCAGAAATAGGATAAGAGTAGAAAATTCTAAAATCAATTTATTTAAATCATCAAAAATTAAGTTCCAATTTTCAAAACATGTTCTCCCCAGGTAAGACTTGAGGGGATTCAATTTGGTGCCCATGGGTCGGCGAAAGGAAATGACCTTTGGCAAATGTTTCGGGAGCAGCAGGCAGCTTCTTTAATAATCCGAGAATACTAGGAATCATAAGAAAACAAAATCAGAAACCAAGGAAGAACTATCTTGGGGTTCTTCCTGCTTAAAGATGTAGGCAGGGCATGCATTATTCAGAACCGTGTCTACTCCCGTCCACTGCCGTCCAGTTAGATTTGCTTCCTGACAGGAGCCGATTCCCTCTGATGCATCGGTTCAACTCCGTCGACACTTGCCGGGAAGACTTGCGAAAGCGCAGGCGGCGCCCCCGCGGCAGCCCGCCAGTCCGAGGAGAAAGAAGAGCAAGGGGAGGGCGCAGTCAAAGACCCTGCTCCTAAGAAAGAGAAGTGGGTCTTGGAAGAGTCGGAGAGATTAGCATTTTCTCCCCTGCAGTGGATCTGCTCACACCCCGGGGGCCTCATTTTCAAACTGGCAGAAAACGAAAGGATGAAAGAGTCCACAACCATGCAGCGTAATTAGTCTGGATGCACGACAGCGAGACATTAAAGGTCAATAATCACTGCTGAGTGGGCGCCCCTCGCCAGATATCGCAGTGGGGAGGCTGCACATCCCCTCCCATCCCCGCCGGTGCACAGCCCCACACTCACAGACACAGGGTGTGGCCGGAGGGGGGCACGAACACCTTGAATGGGGAGCATCTTTCCTGCTGGCACTTCGACATTTCATTGAAAACAAACCTCTCTTTTTTGTGAAGGGATTTCTTCTGACGGACACAAGACAGGTACCGGAGCCGTGAATACTTCTCAGTAAGCTCTACATCTGAGCTCGGAGCTGAAGGCTGAACGTTCACCTGTGACCCAGGAAGGTTGCTCCCTTCCCTTCTCCACGATCCCCCATGGCCCCGTCTCCCCTCTCCCATCACGTCTGTGGCTGTGTGTCACCGAGCTGTGTCAGGTGTCCCCACCTGGACCCTGCTTCCTAGACTCTCAAGGGGACCAGAAAAGGTTCTCGGGGGGAGGAAGCAAAGCCAGGTACCTCCCTGTGCACCTAAAGCGAGACGTGTACAGCACCCAAACACACGGACAGTGTATCCATGTTACATTGGATATTAAAACTCACGGAGGGGTGCTGTGCTCCCCTGCTGGCGCTGGCAGGCGGGGCCTTTCTGAGGTGTTAGGTCACCAGAGTGGGGCCCTCAGGAACTGCATGAGCACCTGAATAGGAGAGACCCCTACCCCAGCCCCTCCCACCAGGCCAGGACACAAGAAGTCTGTGACCGAGAGAAGGGACCCCATCTGACACACTGGCACCCTGGCCTCCAGCCTCCAGCCTCCAGAAATGTGAGCAATTTAAGTGTGTGCTCTGTTTTGTTACAGCAGCCTAAACAGACTAAGACAAGGGACAAAATGACTTTTTTTTTTCGTGTCTCGAAAGGCTCTTTAGCCCTGGCCAGGTAGCTCAGTCGGTTAGGGCATCGTCCGGATACACCAAGGTTGCGGGTTCAATCCCCAGTCCCTGGTCAGGGCACATGTAAGAATCAACCAATGAATGCAAAAATAAGTAGAAGAACAAATTGGTGCCTCTCTCCCTTCCCCTCTCTTGCAAGCAAAAAGCTCTTTAGAGGCACAATAATGTACATTTATCTTGGAAGCACTTTCGTGTCACAGCACAGATAGCCTCACAATTCCCGCAGAAGAACCTTCCATCTGGCCCGTTTCCTTCTGAATCTGCCTGAGCAGATTCAAAGTTGTGCACCGAGGCCTCTGCGGACAGCAGGATTCCCAAATATGTGTGTCTGTAGGTCTTTTAAGAGGGTCAGCACGCAGTCGATGCGAAGGGCTAAGCCCTTCTTGGATAGTCGCTGGCCACTGACTGTTGCCAGGCTGCGGGAAGGGCACGGAAGAATGGGGTCAGGCTTCCGCTGGGACTCTGGGTTGGGACGATGACCCGGGAGTCCCCTCCCCCTTGGCCTAGCACGACACCTTCCTACTGCGGTTTCTGTAAAACCAGACAGGAGTGGCCGGCTCTCCTGTCAGCGTGGACGGTCTATAAACCCTCTGACCGTCCACCTTTTACGTTCCTCTTTATGTTTGATTGATCTCTGCCCGACAAACCCTGACCTGCTTTGTGTTTGCTCCACATGGACCTCAGCCAAGTCTTAATAAACGCGTCACAGTTGGTTAAGGTTACGTGACGACTGCTTCATGTCCGACCCGACCACTCAGACCTTGTGAAAACACGACGGTCCCACCAACAGAGGACACCAAGGGGGACGCAGAGAGTGCGAGCTGGGGAGTGCGCGCCTCCTGAGCCCACCCACGTGCCGAGGAGGTAGTCTGGAACCGCTTAGCCCCCGCCCACTCTCCAACTGTCTGACACTCTCGCAGGGTCCAGAGTCACAGCAGTCGCGAGCGGCACTGCAGCCAGCACAGGTGGCCACGCAGAGTGCGGCTATCTCCTTCTGTGGAGGTCTTGTGTCCCGTGCTCTGAGGTAACTGCTTACGTGGCTCCTCGCAGGCCCCCCAGAATTGCTAGATTACACATTTGTCTGCATCTTTTAAAGTCCCTGGCCCATCTCTGTCACGGGCAGTGACAATGTGCAGACTCTTCAAAGGGCAGGAGTGCTTGGGAGTGCACTTGAGACTTACTATTGTGGTTGTCCCCGTCTTCATGGTTCTGTTGTCCGAGCGTGTGAGTACCATAACACACAGTCACTGCTGGGACACTGGGAGCACCGCCTGAAGGGTCTCCCTCCCTTCCTCCCCACCCCCCGCCCCGGGAGAGACAGGAGGTACTGCCTCCGGTCCGAGGCCCACAGACCCTCTAAGGCAAGAGGATGCCTTCTCCGCTGAAAGCGTCCCAACAACCCAGACCACTCTGGGTTTACCCTGAGCATTTAGATCCGTCCTGATTCTCTCTGATGAGGGCTGACGGGCTCAGGGTGTCCTCACTTTTATCCCTTATTAAAAATATGATACAGATCCCAAATTGTACCCGTGTCCCTGCACAGTGCCATGCCTTATCACGTGTGGTGACATCAGTGTCATCCTGCATCAGGGTCTTTAACCTGCAGAAGTGCATTAACCCCCAGGCAACAGCTCAGACGTGGGTGTCCGTCCACGGGGAGCATCAACCTGTCGACAGGCGTGGTCACTGAGCTTACCTGAGAGGAGGGCCAGTTAGATCCTCCCAGCGGATTCCAGGATGACAGCTCAGCTGTGCCCGAGCCCTGCACGGGAGCTGGGCCACACACTGCGTGGGGACTGAGGGTGGCAGGCAAGCCTGCAGACCCAAGGGCTAACCCAGAGGCCTCGTACATTCCAGGGGCTCCGTTTTTTAAACTAGAGTTTCACAGCTCTTCACCCGGGACAGAGAGTAACCAACTCATTAAACACAGACGCCGTTCCAGCGATCCGACCAAACCCTACCGAAGGCCCGCCTTGCCCGGAACAGAGCGGAGTGAGTGGCGCGTCGTCAGGGCCAATGAACATCTGGCATCAGCGTCACGTCTCTTCGCCTCCAGCCACGAGGAAAATGCCTTTGCTGTGCGACAGCATCTGCAGTGCAAACACTCGCACGCCTGTTCACGAGAGGCGTGCCTGTGGGACGTTTTACAGTGTGCCGACATCGCAATGTTTGCAAAGGCAGCTCCGTGGGCCAACGACGCTCGAAGCTAGAGGCGGCCACTGCGGTAAAAATCGGTTCATTCCCACTCAGGTGCCATGTGCCGTGCTGGGCCCAGGTGAAGAATCGCTCCCTTAAATCAGCGTATGGTTTCCATTTTAAAAGAAAAACATAGCCCCGGCTGGCGTAGCTCAGTGGATTGGGCACGGGCTGCGAATCAGGCATCGCAGGTTCGATTCCCAGTCAGGGCACATGCCTGGGTTGCGGGCCATGTCCCCCAGCAACCGCACATTGATGTTTCTCTCTCTCTCTTTCTCCCTCCCTCCCCTCTCTAAAAATAAATAAATAAAATCTTTGAAAAAAAAGATTAAAAAAAGAAAAACATAACTTCAGACTAACACTTTGCCTGAGACTAAATCACAGAGGTGTCTGTCTCCCATAAGAAACAGCCCATGACTGGGGCGCCCTCCTGGAAAGAGCCAGGGGCTCAGGATGAGGGCGCAGGTGTCCCCCCAGCCCCGCCCAGGGCTCCAGGACCAAGCGTCCTCACCGGAGCTGCAGACAGGAAGCGCATCTCCAACGCGGGCGCAGCCCCACATGCGATGCCACTCAGGCGCATTAATTTATCCAAAGGCCCCCAATTACATAAAATTATCACCCCCATTAATTTCCAGCCTCTGCCATTAAATATCATTAGGGCTAAGTCGGTGCTCTGATCACATCCTGAAGGAGTGGATTTCCCGAATCAGCGCCTCTCAATTAAGAGAGGAGTCCGATACCAGAAAGCCTGGAGGATATTCCCTCAATAGTCACTTAATTACCCTGTGTGCAGAGCTTCCACCAGCTGAGCACGGACCATGGGCAAGGCAGGGGCGAGAACTCAGCAGACGGGCGGGGGGCGGGGGGTGCAGGCACAGCCAGGAGTCCAGGTGAGGGTTCCACGGAGTTGCACAGACTCGTTCCGACTCTTCTGAATCCTCCGTGCGGGACCCGCTCCTGAATGCAGACAGCACTGCGCCCCGAGGCACCTCTCCCGGGCACTTTTGGAATCAGAGCAGGGAATAAGCCAGCTCCATTAGAATGCTGATCAGTCTGAAGTTTCGTCGTAGGTGCTGTGTTGCTTTCTCCCAGCAGGGGACTGCTGGGTGCCGGCACCTCGTTTCCGCAGGGCGACACGGCGCCTGTACTCTTCTGGACGGCTCACAGTGCTTAGCACGCTGTCTGGCATTTACACAGCGTGAAGCACTCAGTACTTTTTAGGAGCGATTACATTTTGAAGTTGAGTCTGAGACTTTAAACCTGCAGGCTTAAGAAGCACGAAAGCTAAGTCCTTTCCTGGAGTGGGGTTTCAGCAACACACTCGCTGAAATGCCGGAACACTCCACGAACCTTCTGGCAAAGCTGCAGGAGTGTGCAATGAAACGACTTCTTACGATTCAGACGCGGGTTCCCTTGAGTCGAACAGTATCTCCCGAAACACAGTTACTGGTGAAACCCGACATGAGACAACTGGCTTGTAGCCCCTGGGTGCTCCACGGCACAGCGATCGGAGGCCACAGCACCCTCCTTTCAAACACGCCTCTCCTCTTTACTGGCCATCTCTGTTGGTGGGATCGCCATTTGCCCAGAGTCCCAAAGCCAGGAACCTTAATTCCTCTCATTTCTTCCCCTCCCCCCCCGCCCAGTCTCCAGTGCTCCCTCCTCCCTGCATCCCCACACGGGGACGCCTTGGCGGATGGCTGCTTTCATTAGCGTCTTGGAACTTTCCCTCCATCTGTGGCATCTTTTCCATTTCCATCGCCACTGTCTCAGTTTGGAATAAAGTCATCTTTCCCCCGGACCACGCCCTGCTGGACTCCTATTTCCCTGAGCAAAGCTGCCCTCTGCGCTACAGCCAGAAGGGTCTGCCAGCGAAGGACAAAGCTACAGCGGCCTGATCACAGCACTCTCTGGGCTCCCAGGAAACCCCAGTGCCTGAGAGAGAAAGCCACACTCCTTAACTTGTCCTCAGAGCCCTTCCCAGTCCTACGCAGACGGGGTCCAAGGTGCGCCTCCAGCCACGGGGCCTGCTGTGGCCCTCTCCTGCCGGGTCCTGTGGAAGGCACAGCCTGGGTCTGCCCCAACCTGGGCAGTGAGCACACGCACTCCTGCCCCCAGCCTGTCTCCCCCACAGGAAACCTCTTCCAGAGACATGTGGTTAACATGGCGTTCCCTTCTCCTTTCTGTGCCTACTTTTAATGGGACTTTGGTTGCTCTGTGTGGCCTTTTTTCCCGATTGCTCATTCTCAGGCAACTAGAGAATGCACCAGACCTGACCTTTGACAGCAGACAGGGCCTGTGTGCAGCTGTTGGCCGCACTCCCCGCTCCCTTGCCCGCCGGTGTCCTGGACGCAACCCTTCTGGGAGGTGAAGCCAGAGCCCGGGACGGGCGTGCACAGCTCCCAGACCCACACCCTGCACCGCATGCTCGGGCCTTCTGCCTCACAGGCCCCGCCCACATGTGAACCTACCTTTGATGAGGTCTGAAAAACGTATGCCCCATGAAACACCCGCACCCTTGTCCCCATGCAGACCTTCTCACCACCCCAGAAACTCTCCCTGTGCCTCTTTGCACTCAATGCCTCCCCCTGACCTCCCACCCTACCCCGGCCCCACCACAGCTGGGCCCAGCCAGGCAGCCACTTTCTCTCAGGTTCTGCCTCTGCCCGAATGGAGCCTCCGCACCCACTTCCCTCCCTCCTTGTAACTAACGCAGGTGACGTTCAGCCTGCCGCTGTGCGGCGGGTCCTTTTTTTGTTACGGGCCAGGACTCCGAGGTAAGGCACACCCCGCTCTGCATCCGCCCACCTGCTGAGAGGCCTGGGCTGTCCCCAGCGTGGAGGGACGAGGAAACCCGTGTTTTCTGGAGAGACAAACACAGAGCACAGGTTCCTACGGCGGTGCGACTTCACGTGAAAAAATACAAGATGTTTACGTGATTGACTGATTGGATTTTTTTGTCCTGAAAAATCTGGTTTCCTACTGTCATTACCAACATTATTTCCTCGCCCTAAAAACGTTTGTGTGTCTCCATAATTGTTTTAAAAGAGCGATATCGACGTCATTACTAAAGCGAAAGCCGCAGATACAGTTACAGGTTTCTCACGTGTCTCAATTTTCCCACGTGAAATGGGCGCTGTTGTGTGAAATCATCCTCTCTGTGTGATTCTTTTCATCCACTGGACAGAGTTAGGGTCACTTGTTGCATTATGTCGCCATTTTTTTTTTGCATTTTATTGTTACTTAGGTAATATTTAGCGATATAAAACAGTTACTTGGTTCCGAAGTCTGGTCCAAATAACCGGGCCTGTTCAAAAATGTCCAGTGTCTGTCCTTGCCCATACTTTTTTCCCCCGTATCATTCTACTGGTTCTTTTAGAAAATACAATTCTATTTGTTTGTTTGTTCGTTTTTAAATAATCACTCTCTTCCTCATCGTAACACCATCTGCAGAAGCCTGGACCCGGCTTTTTCTCGTGGCTGTGTCACCGCACAGACACACCACACCACGGTCCCCTCCACCAGCAGTGCACGGGCGGGCATCTGGGGGCTTCCACGCTTGTACTTAGAAGCTCTGCATTGGGAAAGAACCCGGCGCACGCAGCTCACATCTCGCCGCATCTTCGGGCCTCTCCTCCCGATGGGGTGTGGCCGGCTCCACAGGTGGAGGTACAGCCCCAGCCCCCCCTCTCGGCATTGAGCTTCGGCCACTCCCACCTGCAGGGCACAAGGCTCACCTGCCCCGCAGCCCCCCACCCCCAGCAGAGCACAGCGTGGAGCCAAGGTCCGTCTCCAGCGGTCGGTGCGTAAGAGACGGAGTTTACCCTCATACTCTTGTGTGTTAGCTGTTGTGTTGTTTCCCACACGCCCAGCTGAAAAGCTGCTTCTGCCCGGCCCCGTGAGTTGTCACACTGTGACGTTCACTGTTCCCGCCGGGGAGAACGGTATCTCGGTGCGGGGTGAGTTCTCACTTCAACCAGTTTAATGTGGGGCCAGGTCACTTTCTTCCCTTGAAAGCTCCGTGCACACCTGTGGGGGTCCTCACGGGCTCAGAGCCCCTGTCTCCCTCGGAGGGCAGCAACTCCAGACCCTTCCAGAACTCCCCACGCCCTCAGGGATGCACCCTGGGGGGATTGTTCCCACGTGGTCCAAGTGCTCTCCCTTCCCCGGCAGAACCAAGCTCCCCTGCAAGCCAGCTCTCCTGGAATGGCGATGCTCTGGGGTGGAAGCCACGTCATGAGAGGCAACAGATACGGCTTTTTACCACTCTGTCCAGAAACGAGTTCTTTCACTGATTCCTCCTTTCCTGCTCAGAAGAGGCCACCAGGATGGACCCAACTATCAGGGGAGAAGTTGTTACAGGAGCCTAGATTACCATAGCCAAGAATCCTGACTCCTGGACTTGGAGTTCTGAGGCCCCAGGGTGGTGAATTCTAAAGAAGGCAAGAGAGGACTTGTGGGTATCTAGCTGGGCTCCTCGAGGGTCCCAGTCTTCTTTCGGCCACACTCAGGTTCACTTGTAAGGTGAAACAGACACAGATCAGCCACAGCAGACCTCAGCCACCAGGGAACGCCGGGGCGGCGGACTGGGAAGTCCTCCCGGGGAAGGAGAGGCTCACCGGGGCACTATTCTGGAACAGCAGCCAGCCTCGCCCGTGTCTCGGCCCTCTCTTTCTGGGAAACCGTCCACACGACGCGGGTCTCCCCGGGAGGGGGCCGAGTCCTGGAAACTCGAGGAGCTCTCCAGGCACTGACAGGAACTGACCGGGCTGACCAGACCCCCAAGGACTTCCCCACACCCCCTCCGACCAGCCAGCGTGCTGGCTCACCGCTCTGGCTCACTGTCCTCTCAAGAGGTTTGGGCCCTGGAGCCAAAACCCTCGCCCTTTCCACAAACAGGCTTTGTGATATTTCAGTGTAATTGCCCCACGCATGTTGGGAAATGGACCAGCAGCCCACACCACACCCAGCGGTCTACTTAACACGTCAGCAAGAAAGGCAGAAATTCCCTCCCGGGGTGGCAGGGAGCCAGTCCACCTCTCAAAGACAGGACTGGAGCATCGTCTGAGAACTCAGCAGAAACATCCACAGGGTACAGTGGGGTGTGGGAGGGTGTGCAGGGGCAAACGAGGGGGCAAGGAGAGAGGGCCCAGGCTGACACCCGGATCCCCACACAGAGAAGCGTCATCATGGAAACCAGAACCAGAGAGCGGCTGGCGGCAAAGGACTTTCCTCCCACTGAGCCGTCTGTGGGTGGGGGCAAAGTGCCAAGTTCTCTGTGGTGGTGCCACCGAGCAAAGAATGGTTTGCACCTCGACCGGTCAAAACCAACACGTGACACACTCTCCACCCAGCTTGCACGCAGGAAGTTCTTTCCCTGGGTGTTTCTGCTAGGCCCGCTGAGGTTTCTTCTGGGTAGAATCGCCTCGTGTGGTCACGGAACTAAAAGCACCCACAGCCGGGGTCACACTGAGCAGCTCCGTCCTCGTGTGCTTGAGCCTCTGGCACCACCCAGCAGGACGTTGGGGACCCCAGGCAGCTGTCACCAAACCCCCAAGGCTGTCGGTGCCAATGCCAAGTGTTCGCCTTAACTAGGACGTTCTGATAGTGGCCAAGTGGTCGCCCTGTGGTCAGCTCTGTTTGGTGTTACGAGAGACACAAGATGGACCCCAGAGGAGCCTGCTCAAGTCCCAGCTCCCTGGGCCCGTGAGAAGTGGGACAGTGAGTCACCTTGTCGTTAGCACGCACAGTTAAACTTACAGCACCTTGTGGTGAGCACAGTGACCTCAAACCTTCACAGGGAAGAAGGGGGGCTGAACTGGGAGGGACACTAATGCAGGGAGACTGGGAAACAGCACCTCTCGACCTCACCAGGCACGCACATCTCCCGGGTCTCGTTCAAGTGCAGATTGCGATGCGGCGGTGCCACAGGGCTGTAGGTGCGTGGGAGTGAGGGACGGACGGGGTCTTGGCTCAGCGTGGAAGAGGGAGCATGTTCAGCCACCTCCCAGAATCCCCAGCTCCCGCCCTCTCAATGCCAGGACAGCCCTGCCCTTCAGCCTTTGGGGCCACAGAGAACCGCTGACCACACCCTGCACAGGCTGCGGTCTTTCAGACCAGAGCGCCCAGGCCCACGCAGACTCTGTTTGTATGAGCTGTGGGTGCCGGCACGCAGACAGACATCCTACCGCTTCAAACGGCACTTGGGGAACTCGGGTGAGAGCTCTGCTCGGCTGCAAGGCACGTGTTCTCCGCGGGGAGTCCGCCGTGGGTGCTTGAGGGCGCGGGTCTCCACCCCGTGAAGATTCCAGACTTTGCGACTGAACAAACTGGCCAAGGACAGCGAAACCGGAGACTTGGCTGCCGAACCCTTTGCGCTCTTCGACTTTAAATAGAACACGGACGACCTCCGAGCCCGTGTACTGCCATCACCGCCCGACACACGGAAGAGCCACTCACAGTTTGAAGGGGCGTCCAGGTGGCACGTTAGCGCGCCAGGTGGGACACATTAGACGTTCACGCGGCCTGGCCAGTGCCTGTCGGCCACTTGGGCTGAAAGCTGTGTGTGCCGTGAGCACCATGGGGGCTGGGGAGGTGGGGCAGGAAACGGACCTCGGGGTCGGTGGGACCGGGATGGGGAAGCAGAATCTGACACAAGTGCCATTAGACGGACGAAAGGTTGTCCCAGTCTCCCCCCTCACCGGGAACTCCACCTCCCCACACTGCGTGCAACAGAAGAGCAGTAAAATAAATAATAGTTAATTTAATTCAAAAAGAAGGATGGACATTTTTATCAACCAGAACCCTCTCAAATTTGGAAATTATTTTGATATCAGACACAATTCTCATGCAAAACATGACACCCAAGCCAGTGCGGCCACTTCGAGAGGTTACAACTGCTCAAAACCACACGAAAGACACACGCCCGTGTGCCCTGAGGAACACCAGTGCCCCTCGTCCTGCGCAGCCTTTTTGGCCATGACCACGTCCTGGGTCGTCCCTGAGGCCACCGAAGGCCGTCACGTCTCCGCCTCTGGCCAGGCCAGACCAGACCAGACCAGTGTTTTCCAAACGAGAGCCTGTGACTCACCGGCAAACCCAGACAGAATTAAAGGGAGAAAGGGAGAAAGCCGCAGCCCTAGGTGGATTTAATATCCCGTCTCCGTAAGTGGTAGAGCCAGACCAAAAGTATTAAAAGTCAGCATCGAGGAGTTTTAAATAACATCGTCAAACAGCCTCACCTAACTAACCACAATAACTAAACGCTTCAGCACAGGCGTTCATTGTCTGTCCTCCCAGGGAAGAGGTCAGCACGCTTCGGAGGCTACATCTCCTGGCGACAACGGAATGACGTCAGAGCCCAATACCACTAAGACATGTAGAAAATTCCCAAACATTTGGAGAGTTAGCACACTGCTAGGCAGCCCCTGGGCCAAGGAGAAAGTCAAACATTAGAAAGCACTCGGAGGCCCGGCCGTCCTGCATGACACCAGAATGCGTCTGTGCCCATCACATGTGTGTGGCCGTGCAGAGAGGATGTAGGTGTTCGACCTTTTCCCCGTTGGTACCCTCGGCTGGGAGCAATTACCCCTCAGGTTGCCGAGCTAGCAGCTTCTGGCTAACACACACCTCTTGTTATTTCAAGGAGAAGGAATAAAGCCTTCTATTTAGAACAACAGAGCTTGCTGAATATAAAAACGGTGAGAGAGGAGTGAGTCAGCTCTCACGGAGTGACTTGGGGACCGGCTTCTCCACCAACTCTGTCTCTGCTGTGGGGTTTAGGAGACCCCGCGGGACCCTCGCTGCGTTCACGCGCAGAATGTAAGGGTGGCGTGTGCAGCTCACCGCCGTCCCACCCTGTGCTGCAGAAGCCAGGCCCTTGTCCACGTAACTGTTTCATAGTCCCGCGCCCAGTGCCCGGCACGGTGCGGCCCCACGGAGAGGGAGAGGCAGGGGCGGGAGGGTGTAAAGGGTGACCGTGGTGTGTGTGTGTGTCTCTCTCTCTCTCTCTCTCTCTCTCTGAGTCACAGGGCGGTGCTGGCTGGCCTGGAAGCTCCTCCTACCCAGCAGCGGGGGCGAAGCAGTCTCAGCCTCTCACCAGCCTCAGGTGCTCACAGCGCCGGCCAGGTGGTCTCCAGCCCAGGTCTGCAACTCCTCTGAACAACTACCCTTAAGCTCAGTCTGCTTCCCCTTCTATTCTTTTGAATGAAATCTATAGCAAAAAAAAAAAAAAACAAGAAGAAGAATCAAGTGAAAGAAAGAAAAGAGGGAGGGCGGGAGGGCCGGCTGCGTATTAACAACCTGGGGCCTGCCACCTCTGCAGAGAGGACGTGCTCGGTGTCCAGGGCAGAGACCCACGAGCAGCACAGGAGGCCGGCTTTATTTTTCTAGATGACAGGTCTGCCCTGTGCTTTCTGTGTTGCTTTCACTGAAGTCACAGTTACTGCCGATGCGTGTGCTGTGCCCACCCCGGGCTTCAGGTGCGTTTATGAGGCTCCCCCAGTCGCTGGGTCTCCATACCCCGACCAAAGCTCCGTTTTTCCTCCATGGCTAATGCTAGTGTCTCAGACAAACAGGATACAAAGCATCCACCTTTGGAGCGGACAGATTTTAATGCAGAAAGATGTGGGTTTGGGGACAAACCAGCCCCTGGACACCTGACTTCACTGCTCGAGTCAGAGCAAGAATTCCAGCGGCAGAAGCGGACCCAGATACTTCAAAGAGTGCCATCCCAAAATGGCGAGTCACGTTACCTACCTACCCTTAGAATTTGACTTGTAATGAGGGCAATCACTGTTTCCTGTGTTAGTTCCGTGCTCCGGGGAGCTCTGTCCACACACAGTTCTGCTGGCAGGCGCCCCAGGGGGTCGGAAACCGAGGCTGAGAGAGTTCAGCGGTTTCCGGAAGACAGTCGTCTGGGAAACCTCGGTGGGTCCCGACCCTACACTCCCGTGACCCCCCAGGGCTCAACAAGCTGGCGTCGCTCTTCCAGTTGGCTTTTGTGAGACTGGGGAGCCCCTCCAGGAACTGACATGGCGCCCTCGAGGACCGTGCACCCATGTCCTCCTTGTCCCCTACTGCTCGGTCACATGGAGCGGCGGTTACCGCAAAGCATCAGTACTACTCATCAAAAACAAGAAGAACAACCTTAGCTTTTTGAGTCTTTTACTAAAAAAACACTAAGCACGTGAGTGCATCGGAACCATGTGTTTATAAGATGCGCTGGAAGTAACAGTTTTAGGCAAATGTGTTAATGTTGTATCACACACAGCCTGCCACATCGTATCTTATCCCACGAGCATGAGTTCCTCCGAACGACTGCTCTGTGTTCTTCCCCGTCGGCTGTAACTGAAAATAAAGTTAGAGTTAAAAGAGAAACATCTGCTAACTGAACGTGGCTGTTACGGAAGGGGAAGAAAGAAAGGAAGAGGAGGAGGAGGGGGAGGAAGAAAGACGGGGACAGGAGGGGCGGGGGGGGGGG
>PVIA01015912.1:0-20931 GCA_004024845.1 Tonatia bakeri | reverse complement strand
GTTCTCAGCACCATCAGCTGTGTCGCCGGAATCTCTGCTAAAACCGGGTGACGGTTCCCCCTACTACTACTGTGGGGGAACCCACTCTGGCAAAGGTGCGTGGTCCTCTCTCCACTGCTCCAGCCATGTGGTCCTTTCTCCACCAGTCCAGCCACGTGGTCCTCTCTCCTCCAGGACCACGGGAGTCCCCACTCAGCCAGATTCGAGTGGTTCTCCCCACAGAGCTGTGGGGAGACGGGGTTGCCACTCGGCTTTGGCCGAGTGGCGGTTTTCTGCTAAATCCTCATGGTGAATTCTCTCTCACAGGGCTGCGGGTGCCCTCTACTCTGCCAAAGCAGTGTGGTTCTCCCCCCTATGGCTGCCGTGTCTGGGTTTAAATCCCTGCGCCAAACTTCCTCTGCAGCCCTATTTCCGACTCCTCCTACACTTGGCCACACTTGCCCTCAATCTGCTGTCCTTTCCAGCTTTTCTGGTTACCATCATGGGTCTGGGCAAGTGTCACCCCATGTCCTGGAACCAATCTCCTCCGAGCTCCCACGCAAGTGCTGTAACTCAGGGGACCTGCTCCCAGTCACGTCTCGGGGAGGTGTCCCTTTCCATTCCCCTAGCCCAGAGCATGGCCATAGCTACTTAGCATATTCAAGCAACCAGCCCAAGGCTATAGGTATGTTAAATGACCATGCCATGGATTAGCTGCAAAGCTGCCCTGCATGTTCTTGCTCTGTGTGCCTTTTCCCCCAACTCACACCTGTGGTGGGGGGAAGAGGCAAAAAAAACATCTTAGGATCTCTGGACACCTTGAGTTCTGGGCCCCATTTCAAATGTCCATTTGGGGTCCCCCCCCTTGGCTGCACCCTGTAACACTATCTTGGGTTTAAAGCCAAGGCCAGAGTGTTTGGGTATGGGGAAGGCACTCCCAGAACAGAGGGGAGTACCCCAATACACACCCTCTCCCTGGCAGGCCTGAGAAGCTGCAGGACACTGGAGCTTGGCTTCCTCCAACCCTGTTGGTGCTGGGACAGACAGCCTGGTGGAGGCCTGGGACAGACAGACACCCAGTGAAGGCTCCATGAAGGCTTGTCAGAGTGAGGCCAAGGGGATAGCCAACTGACCTATGCACAAGGACTGGTAACAGAGGACCAGAGTGGACTGGGTGACTCAGAAAATGCCTGCATGATTCGAAGATCAAATGCCTGATCCCACCCTTCAGCCTCAGGTAGGCCCTGGGCAAGGAGAGGAGATATACTAGATTCACAGAATGTTTTCTCCCACCGGGATAACTGAGGCCTATGAGACAAATTAATTTTAGTTCAAATAAAGCTTCATTGCTTACCCAGTTGACATATGTGGACTGAGATCAGTAGCCCATTCTTACTTGTGACCCAAACAGAAGTAGGCAACCTCAGGGGTCCAATCAAATGCCACGTCCTAGGCCTTTCCCACATCCACCCAGGGCCAATCCTGGGACAGAACCCAGGGCCATGGGCACTGAGCCTGTCCACCTCCTCTCATGGTGGTTCAGTCAGTCGGTGGGGCCCACTCTGAAATGGCCACCCGGGCGGGTTCCCAAGCCTGCCTTGCAGGTCCCAGCAGCTTCCTCCACAGGCAAGGGAGCAACGAACTCATCTTCATCATGACTCCTCCCTGCTGGGTGGGAACCAGACCTTCTAACACGTACGGAAAGTCTTCAAATGGAAAAGATTATGGGACCTTCTGAGGGCCCCACTGTGATGACCAGCCCCTCCTCTCTGCCTGTGTCGCGGGCCATCTGCCTGCCCTGTGCTACCGCTCAGTGGTGCTCTGTGATCTGGGCCCAATCCTGTCTGTGCTGTGGTGGGGGATTCCATGAGTCCCACCTCTACAGGTGAGAAGCCTCGGCAATGTTATAAAGTCCCACAGTCTTAGTAGTTTCTTAGTTGCTATCTGTATCTGTTTCCTTGTACTTATGCCCAGATTGAAAAAAAAAATGTCAAGTGAACTTGGGTCCGAGTCCTGCCTGTCTCACACACTGGCCCCGTGCCCGGTCTGTTTCCTCGTCAGTGCAGCGGGGCAGGAGGCAAGCACACCTTAGAGGAGTGTGGTGAGACAAATGAGCTAATGCATGTCAGGAGCCTAGCACGGTGTCAAGCATGTAGTGAACAGTCAATAAATGTCACATGTATACACACACGGGAACAGCTATGGACATTAAATACATGCTTTGAATATAATAGATATCCTGTTCTATTTCCCTGTAGCTGAGTCTCCACAGTTTTTCCAAGACTGATACACTGTGTGTCACTCACCAATCTGTCTGCTCAGATGCTGAGATCCCTCCATTAGAGGACCCAGATTAATTTCATTTGCTGGCCTGGACTTCTTCTAGATTCCACGTTACATGCAGGAACACTGGGCTTCAAACCACTGAGGAATGTTTCATCTTTTTATTGCTAAAAACCAAGCAAGTTAGAACTAGCGCAATCTCAACTACCCAGAACATTCCCAACTCTGTCGAGAGTTTATAAATCTGAACACTTGGTAAAACGCTCACAGGTAGAGATTATTGTCACCTTTGTTTTACAGCTGAGGACACAGAGGTTTCTGAGTGGCCAAGCTGGAACACTCATAATAGAAATTTCCAATTTGGAAGCTGGGAAGCACTCTGCAGGAACCAGCTCTTTCCAACTTCTGTGAACTGATCAGTTTCCTGGAGGCCATAAAGAGCTCTTAGGATGCTCATGGTATTTTTCAAAGATTCCAGGCCTTCATGCTTGCTGCCTGTCTCTGAAGGATGAAGACAGGGGAAGAGGGTCCTTGGAAACAAGGCAGTGGCCCAAAGGAAACCTGTGCCCATGGCAGGCCCTACAGAGCACAGACCACATCTTTTGTCTCTAAGGAGGAAGTTAACCCCCAGAAGTCATGGCCCAGAGCACACCAGCCAGGCTGCAGAGCTGGTCCTAATCACAGGGGACACACTCCGGCACTCGGGGCCAGGCATTCAATTAGCATTATATCCCACTGAAGCTTTCAGCAATCTTGGAAAGAAAGGAGATGTTCGCTCCATTTTAAAGATAAGATGCAGGCAGTTAAATGACTTAACTAAGGCCACACGGCTGTTAAGACTTGATGGACCTGGGATTTGAGCCCACAGCCTGCTCAGAGGTCTACTGCCCATTTTCCCGTGGTTCTCAGTGGGGCTGCATCTCCCCCTAGGGGGCTGTTTTGGAAGTTTGTAGTTTGTAGTTTTTCACAGTAACTGTAAGGCCCGTGACTCATGGAATGGCCCCCAACGAAGATGCTTCCAGTGCTCTGCCTTGTATGGATGTGCTGGGAAAGCACGATCCATGTCTAGGCCTCTGTTTCCATCAAACTACAAAGTATGTCTCGTACATGGAATTTTTGAGAAATGTAACTACAGTCCTGTGAAACTCAGAGATGAGTACATTTTGTTTGGCCTGCACCTTGACTCTTTCAGAAGAACCTCTCACCAGGGAGGCCTGGTGTCCAAACAGCAGCCCCCACTTTCACAGAGATTCTGTGCAAGTGTCTGGCTACTGCATTCTGTCTCCTCTTGTAATTGTGCCTGAGCGTTCACACACTAAAAGATGTATTATTCTATTATAAACTGCTCTCCTTTTATTTCTTGCTATTACAGTTAGAGCAGTCTATACACTTTATTTTATTTTTTCTTGGCAGCATGTAGAGAAACAGGTTATATTTTCCATGGATTTCATTTTGGGATAGTAAAGGAGGTATTACGAACTATTATAAATAGGGGGCCTTGAGTGGGATGGGAATGAGAACTGTCCTGGCTCCAGCTTCCCCTCTGCCACTGAGTCTGGTGATTGTTCCCCCTTTTCTCCAACACTTCCCCCCTCTTCCCCCTACCCCAATTTTGTCTGTGGCTCCCCTGCTCTCGTCTTGCCTTGAAAGCATAGATTTGGCTGGGCCAAACCTCACATGTGGCCAGGGCTTCCTCTGTGCTTCCCTTCCCGTTTATTTTGGCTTCGATCAAGGTGCAAGATATTGGTATCTGAGGCTCAGCTCAACTGATGGATTTCCCATCTTAGAGGCGAGCAGTAAGGGAGCAGTGCCCTCTGCACCTGGGGAATTGAGAATCCAGATCCTTGATAAGGAAATGGTCCTCTGGGGGCTGCTCTGCTAGAGCTTGGAGCTGGGCAGGTCAGCCCACTGTCCACTGTTGGTGCGTTTTCTTACCAAGTGGTGTTGTCTTTGAATTCCAGGCAAACTGTGAAAGGGACCAGAGCCCTGCGAACTGCTTTTCCCTGTACAAAGCATCTTAATTATAATTATTGTCAGCACTTATGTCACTGCTGTGAGATGAAGAGGGAAGGGGGCGATACTCTGCCGTTTCACAGAGTACACTGGTTCCCCAGAATGAGGCGGGGGGTTGCAGAGTCAAAGAGCCAGGAACAGAGTCCCCGGTCGATTAAAAGGGCCTTTGTAGTGGCTGCATCTGTACATTAAAATAAATCTCTCCTAGCACTAAAATAACATCTACATTCATTTGGGCCGGTGCCACATTCAGCATTTAAGAAATTTGACAAAACGTTGCTTGAGCATGTTGAAGCTTGCCAGCTTACAACAAAACAAGAAAGCTACCTCGGCCGCATGGAAACACTTCTCCCGGTTCCCTTCTTCCACTTATGACTCCCATGTTCCGGCTGCACTTAAAAGAAAAAGACTGCCCTTTTTTCAGGTGCCAACCACTTAACGTGGCCCTGAAATGGGCAGCAAATTGCTGCTGGTGGTGGTAAACTTCAAGAGGAATCTTTTTCTTTTCCCCTAAAGGAAACTACTGGAGACGCTGCGTGCCTGATAAAGCCTTTAATAGCTAGAGAAACATTATTTGGGGTGGCCCTCAGGTAGACTAGACATGAATAATGCCTCATAAAAATAATTACTTCTACCCAGAGCACAGGATACCAGATGATTTTGGCGGGGCCTTGTTTCCAAAAGAGTTTGAGGCAAAAGAAATCTCCCACCTGGGCTCCAGCAGGATGGGCCTCTCTGTAGGGGAGACGATGGTCACTCCTGGGGAGTGTGTCCTTCCAAAATCAGTTTTGAATTTTCCTGAGACCCTAACCCACAACCTGGGATGATTTTGCAGCCTGCTTTTTGATGCTTTATGACACAGTTAGGCCTGAAATAACCAACCGATACACTTGTTGAGAATGTTGCTAATGGACTGCAACCCAGTGCAGTTCACTTGGCTGTGGTGTAGATAGGTCAATTGCATAAGTGTAAAGTTGGAATGCTGGAGTGGACTATTGAACCCAGCCTACTTATCGCACAGAGGAGTAACCAGAAGTCCAAGGAAGTTAGCAGCTTGACTGAGATGATTCAGAGATGGCCTAGACTAATTCTAACTCTAGCTGTGCTGGAATAACAGACAGCTGGTTCTTTTGACAGCTGCACATGTATGCTTTTTTTAGGGGGTAGCAGACCACCCCCTTACCCACACCTATACCATGTCCTTTAGGGTTTTGTCCTGCCTTCAATTTCAAGCCATGTCATTTGTATAGGGTTTGCCCCCTGTGCAGCAGACACAGGAATGCAGCCTCCCATTCTGTGCAATAATGATGGGCACCTACCCAAAGTTGGCCAATGAGAACCACCCCAAGAACGTTGAACAGAAACTTCCAGGATACAGAAGATTCTTTGTATTGAGTTTTCCAACCTGGTCAGATGAGTGCTGGGAAACACTGCATGAATTTAAGAGTAGGGGCCACACAAAGACAAGTAAAACAAGATTAAGAACCCTGGTGACTTCACCTGAACCCTGGACGTATCTGTACCTGAAGCTTTGGACATTTTACTTATAAAACAATGAATTTCCACCCAATCACTTAAACAATGAAACTTCCTTTAATTGGCCTATTTTACTTGAGTCACATGGAGTTTGCTTTTTGTTGCTTGCCATGGATCACATCCTGATAAATGCAGCTGTGGTCTAGGTTGGTAACTCCTTCCAACAGGAGATGGGCAACTTAGCTTCATGTACCAAGACCCATGATATAAGCAACACCACACACACATTTAGCATAATAGCTGATGTCAGCACTGGCCTAAAGAGAAAATCTGGAGCATGCATGCTGACCTTCCTGACCTCATGTCAAGCAACACTAAGGAAACCTGGCATTCCTTCCTAGGGAGCTTTCCCATCCACCCAGTGCAGCTCCCCACACAACCATGGCCCCCACTGAGTGGGGGGTCAGCATGGCCATGCTGGTGCCCATGGTAGGAGATTTACAGGAAACATGGTACCTTTATCCAGACCAGTTGAACACACATAGGCCCTTTAACTGCTCTCAGTAACTGTACTGTGGATAATGGAGAAGGCAAACGCATGTGTCCCCATGAAGGGCCTGGTTGCTAACTTTTCATGAGTTATTTTCATTTCTTATTATTAATAATTAGCAATAATTTTTCAGTTTTTACTAAGACAGGGCATGAGTTGATACAATGAGAGAACCCCTCAGCTTTATGGACTCTTGGGAGGTCATCTGGAGTGGACCTTAGGCACCCACCATACCTAAACTTTCCCAGGTAAAAGGTTTCCTATCCCACCTCCTCACCAAGATCATCAGGGGAAGTGGGGTGTGGAGGTGGGGCAAAGAGAATGCCATTGAGGTCATAGGAAGTTCCAGGGTATTAATGGGTGATATTTAATTGGACATCACCACCTCCTCCTTAGGAGGCCTCTCTTGTCTTATAGAAGAGAAGCTAGGACTGTATTTCCCAGAATCCTCCCCCTCATGTATGGTTCTAGATTAGTTTGCCAAATGTGATAGCCAGTGTTAAACTGGCAGCAAAGAGACAGAGGCCATGTTGCTCTGAAGGCAGCTGCAGGCAGAGGTGTTAGCAGATGTGAAATCTCAAGCAGCTTTCCAGCAACTTCTTGAGAACTATCTGCATTGATGCTTCCCAACCCACATTCTCTACCCTTCAGTAATTATAAAAGTTTATTCTTCCCTGTATTCAAGCCCTTAATATTTGAAATACCTAGAGTAGCTTCTGTTCCTAGGACCAAGTTCTGAGGGCAGGACCTCTTGTTTTCATGGAATACAGCCAGAGCAAAGGCTCCCTTTGTACAATGCCAGTTCTCCACCATCTTTGTGCTGTTAAGTAGTTCCTTCCCCAGGCCCCTGGCTACTGGAGGATACCAGACGCTCAGGATGCTGTGGATCCATGCTACTATCCCACTGATACTATAGTCTCCTGCAGGTCTTTGGTAAAATGGCCCAGTGACTCCTGCAAAGTCCTACCCTGCATTGGTAGCCCAGCCTAACTTTGGGACTCCTTCCCTTTCTCTCTATCTGGCAATTCCTAGCTACAGTTATGCATTCCTTGTTTTCTGTGTTTTTTAGGTTTATTTATCTTAGCACTCCTTAAAATATTACCCCATCCTTTTTCTGTTCCTCAGTCAAGAGGAACATTGAAAAAGTCAAGAGGCAGCATAGAGAAATGGTTGGCTCAGAACTAGAATTAAGGCTTAACCTCCTTCTACTTGATCGTAAAAGCTTAATGATAAAGTTAGATGTAGTGCAACACCTGGCACGTAGTGAGAGCTCAGTAATTGTTAACTTTGATATTATAATATTCCCCTAGGATAGACAATCACTCTCCTTACAGAATTCTAGAAAGGATTAATGATGACTCTCCTGCCAGCCAGATCCACAAAGTCCCCTTTCAACTATCACATCCCTCTCTCTTCTCTCCCTCTCTCTGTCTCCAAATGCTCCTATAACAAAACATCGAAATCCTCCTTAAATTGTTGCTGCGTAGAGCAGGCAAGAGCAAAGACCTGCTGATTTCATCATCTTAAATGCTCTGTGATCACAGGCCGATTAATTTTTCACAATGCTTAATTATTTTTTATCAACAGAGTATTAAAATTACAGCTAAAGGTCATTCACACTCAATCTCTGTACCTTAAGAGTAATCTCATTTGGGGACTAAATGGTCCCAAGGATTTTTTTGTAAATTGCCTCTCCTTCCAAAGTTGCATTTCTTACCTTTTATCTCATCCTTTATTTCAAGTGTTTAATAAAGGATTGGATTCTTTTCATTCACTAGAGAAGAGAACAAAGCAACCTATTTTTCCAGTGTTGGGCAAAATGCTTGCTCCTCCTGGGTTTGGAGCTGATTCCATCCAGTTTCATAGCCACTGTCATTATTTGTATTCTGGAACAAGGATCTGTGCAAGTGAACCTGCTTTTCTTCTTTGTTAAATCAAACTTTTAATTTTTCTTATCCACTGGAAGGGTTATTTCTTGGAAGCTTCATCTTCTTCCCTGCTGTTAGTAGTCTCTCACATTGCCTCTGCCTTTCACATATTTCCCACATCTATACCCCTCTTCACTCATCAGACACTGACAGAGCATCTTTTGCTCTGGGGGACATAGGGAAGGATATGATGGGGATAGTCCACGTGTTCTCAGGGCTTAAAATCTCTCTAAGTACACAGACATCACACAACCAATGACTACTGTGAGTGCTTTGGGAGACATGTACAGGAGAACATGGCAGTTTAAAAAGAGGCACCCAACCAAGTGTGGGGTGGTCATGGGAAAAATGATATTTGAAGCTAAGCCCCGAGGTGGAAGTCTGAAGAACTGAGAGGCTCTCAGTACATGTACATCAATGTGTATTGCTGTTACTTGTTTAGAAGCAGCCACTTCTATACATGTCATCTTAGAATCAAGGGAATGCAATAATGAGGCAGGGCACAGCTGGACATAGCTGGGCTAATGGGAGTGGTAAAGGATTTCTGTGAAGAGAAGGAGCTGGAACAGTGGGTAAAGCCCCTTCCTCACTGCAGCAAGGAGGACCATGCATGACCCAAAGAGCACCCCTGGCCCTCCTCCAGTTTAGTTGCACTGCCCCCTGATGGCCCAGGGGGACTAACTTCTCTACAAGAGGCAACCCTGGTCCTTGTCTGATTCCCCACATCCTCATAATGTACCAGGATGCCTAATGACTTGGGAAAGGAAAGGGTGGCTGTAGACATTTAATGCAGTAGTGATGGGGAAGGGAGTGACTGAACTGGACAAGCTTGAGATTCCATTGTGCTGGACTAAGAGTTAGTGCCATTCAAGTTTAGAAATGTTAAATGGCTTGCCCCAGGTCACAGTGCTGATAAATAGGAGAGCCTGGAATGGACTCCAGGCCTCTTCAAAGACTCTATCACTTACCCCTTAAGGCATTGTCCATGCTCTGTTGACGTTCACAGGCTCCCTGGAGAGGGATACATTATCGAACTGGGTGCAGGACAGTGAGGTCAAATAAAAGATGACATCTGGGGACAGGGAATACTAGCTCCACATGGCTGCTTTCAAGCCCAACATGCTACAGAATAATGCTTAAATAGCCAGATCCCCTACCAATTCTACTCCCTGCCAGGGTTGGTTAGAAAGCTCAGACTAGCAGCTACCCACACCTGTGTTCTTCTGCACATGTCACAAATATCATCTATATATTCCTGAAAAATGCTAATGTCCTGATGAGGTAGGGGTGAGGGGATAAACTGAAAAAAATGAAAACCTGAACACTCTCTGATGAGACTCCTCAGTCTCCCTTCTCTGCTCAGACCTCAGACGTTGACAACTGGGCTTATATACTCCAAGTAAGCTTTAGAGCTATCAACATTTTACATGCCACCTGTCCCCAAATTGGCTGGGTCCATGAATTCACCCTACTATAGAGCCCATTTGTAGGGAAATTTTAAATCAGCACTTTAGTGCCTCACTCTTAAGTAAGAACTAAGGTTACACATATTTGTGGAGAGCCTTTAATATGACAAAGACAGACAAAAATTCATATAAAAATAAATGAGCTGGAGTTATCAGCACAGATGGCAGGAAAAAAGCAGTCAATATATTCAGAGAGATCAAAGAAGGTATCATGTCCTTGGAGCAAGAACAAGCTGCTCTAAAAAAGAACTCTTGGAAACTTAAAAGAGCAGAGTCAAAACAAACAAATAACTTTAAGAGTAGAAACAATTGGAAAAAGAAAATTTCCCAGAAAATAAAACAGAAAGACTTGGGAAAATGACATAAGGAAATTTCCTAGAACTGAAGGACACACATTTCTAAATCAAAGGAGCTTGCATGATGTCCAGCACAATAACAAGGGGGACCCATGACATCAGAGAATTACAGGACACTCACACAAGGAGTCCATTCTGAAAGCTTCTGGGATGGAGGTTGGGGAAAATCTGGTCATATCAAAGGATCTCATATCAGACTTTTCAACGATAACACTGGAATTCAAAAGAAAAGGAATGTTGCCTTCAAAATTCTGAGAGACAGTTATCTCCAGCCCAGAATTCTACACCCAGCCATATGACTATTATGTGTAGGAGTAGAATTAAGACATTCTCAGAGCTACAAGAACAGAAAACATTTTATCTCTCTTTCTTAGAAAGCCATGGGAGAATGTTTGTGAACACAACAAGGAATTAGGTCAGGGAGAAGAAACATAGGGTCTAAGGGAAGGTACAACTGAGGAAAGAGGAGGTGAAGGGAAGTCTCAGGAGCCCGGCTGCCCAGAAGGACAGTTTGACAGAGGGCACAGAGAACAAGATCTCTCCAAAGATTGATGAAATAGACAGAAATATTGAATAGTTAGAAAACAGTAATAATAGGTACTTGAGATATTTGATGAAACACATGGGGAAAAACTAGTGGTGGGTAGAAGAAAAACTAGGCAACTAAAAAGACATGGGCATTTTTAATTCCAGAGAAAAATGTCATTAAAAAGAAAACATAGTAGACCTGGCTGGTATGGCTCAGTGAATTGAGTGCCAGCTTGCAAACCAAAGAGTCACTGGTTCAATTCCCAGTCAGAGCACATGCCTGGGTTGTGGGCCAGGTCCCCAGTAGGCGGTGCATGAGAGGCAACCACATAACTATTTTTCTCTCCCTATCTTTCTCCCTCCCTTCCCCTCTCTCTAAAAATAAATAAATAAAATCTTAAAAAGAAGAAAACACAAAACAGAACTCCATTTAACATAGTAAAGAATAAATGTTCCAAATAATATAGTCACTGTCTAATTAATCAAAAACTATAAAATAAGCATATATTAGATTGGCCAAAAAGCTCATTTGGTTTTTCCCATAAGATGGCTCTAGTAGTGCTTGGTTGTCTTTAACTTCATTCACAACAACTTTGTTAGATTGTATTGTGACAGCTGTCATCAGCATGCATTTAAAAAAAATATATCAAAATTGGTGAATTTCTGTGTAGCCATTTTAATATTGAAGATGGAAGAAAACACACAACATTTTTGGCACATTATGCTTTATTATTTCAAGAAAGGTATAAATGCAACTGAAACACAAAGATTTGTGCAGTGTGTGGAGAAGGTGCTGTGAGTGGTTTGCTAAGTTTTGTGCTGGAGATTTCTCACTGAATGGTGCTCCATGATTGTGTAGACCAGTTGAAGTTAATAGCAATCAAATCAAAACATTAATTAAGAACAATCAACATTATACTCCACAGGAGATATCCAACATACTCAAAATATCCAAATCAATAAAGTTATTTGTAAAAATGAAAAATGTATCCTTTATTTTATGGAAAAAACTAAATGAATTATTTGGCCAACCCAATAGCTCTGTTGGTACAATAGGGAGAAGGCAAGAAAGCCTGGTGTAAAAAGTCCAAAGCACCCACATGTTAAAGGAAGTAATAAGTAATGTCCAAAAACAAACAAAACCCTGTAATTTCAACTTGCTCACGAAAAATAGAGGTGTTAAGAATGGTGGAAACAGTTACCTATAGGAAATGGAACTAGGGTTTGGAAGTGAAGGGTGTGTTTTAGGTCAAGGGCCTGCTTTTTATATTTGTAAGCATTTTAAATGCTATTTAATTTTTAAAAAGACAGTATAAGTATTATTTTTTTAAATATGCCATTTATCTATTTTCAGAGAGGACAAAGGGGGGAGAAAAAGAGGGAGATGAACTCTGATGTGTGAGAGAAACATTGATCGGTTGCCTCCCGCATGCCCACAACCAGGGACCTGACCTCCAACCCAGGCATGTGCCCTGACTGAGAACCGAACTGGTGATCTTTTAGTTCACATGCTGGTGCTCAATTCACTGAGCCATACCAGCAAGGGCAAGTGCTATTTAATTTTTAAAATCTGTGTTCATATATTACTTTGCTAGAAAACCAAGTGAATTATAAATAGAAAGTGAAACATTAAGGGAAACAAAAAATCAGCAGATTTGAGCTCTTGTTACCAGATTCTCACCTAAACCTATTCCTTTCCTTGTCTATTTCTCTCTATACCCAAATCAGAAGGCATGTGCACTTGGAAGGTGCAGCCTCTCTGGGAAGTGGATGGGAGAACTCAGGGAGAAGTCAGTTTCTGCTCCTTTAGGCAGGGTCTGAATCTTTGAGCTCAGTCTGACTCTACTTAGCATGTCTCTGTCCAGAAGGTGAACCTCAGACAAGCTGTGACCTTAGGACTCACACCACGTGTATTGGACGATCTCAGTGGTCTGATACAGATGATACGCCTGTGCAGGGGTGCATTCACATGTCACTGCGAGCTGTCATGGAAGTCTTTCTGTAGATGCTCTGGGATGCCACGGCCAAGGTACCAACGATTGCCAGGCTCGTGCTAACAATCATGCAGTAAATCCTATCTGAAGTTTGGACATGACAGAGGGCATATTTTTGCAATAAGAAAACTGATCCCACAAATGCCATCTGTGATCTTCTCAGGGTAGAACAGAACTTCAATAAATCAAACAGGTTTGCTGAAAGACAGCTGTCTTTGCCATTCTACCAGGCTGAGGTTATCTCATGGTGAGTAGTTTCCATTGCTACTACAGCCCAGACAGGTGCAAACCAGCCATAGAACTGTGTGCATGTCCTTGAAGCCTCTGGGTTCCAGGGACACTCACCCCAGCTCTTGGCTTAGTGCCCTTTCCTCTAGAGGTCAAAGGAATTCATTTGAAATTGCATAGTTAAAATTCTACCAAGATCCCACTAGCAGGAAGAAATTCTTATCTTAATAAAATTTAATCTTGTAATGTCCCACAAACCATTAAATATTATAGGTTATCTTCTCTTGTCACCAAAGACAACAAGAACAATATGGAGTGTTGTTTGGGGAGCAATGATGCACATTGAAAACTCCAAATGCCATCAAGACTTTATTTACTGTTCACCCACATAATCCCAGAATTATAAAACTGATGAACAATGAATGGAGGGGGAAAAAACAACAGACAAAACCGGAGTCTTAAAACTCTATCTGTGCGCCAATAAGTAGTTTGAAAATAGTGTCTGTCAGGATCCATATGTTTTCTGCATGTGTAAGAATACTCTTACACAGGGGGCTTACTTCATAACTGAGATTCTTTTTCATTTAATTCAGTCATATTAGATTATGGGGCTGATTATGATCATATCCACAAATCAGTATTTTAACAGAGTTTCCATGGAAACCCTATATGCCCCTGTTTTTTAACTTTTTGGACAAGGCTTTGCCTGTTTAACAACTTGAACTAGTTTGACGAGGACAACATGTTTTGTTTAAGTTACATTAACTGGGGCCAATATTTCCTAATTGCATTACCAGGAGAAACATTCACAGCATTACTCGTACCATGGAAAACCTCCCCTAGCCCAGCGTTCACTTCACTTTAATCACTGGAGAACAGGAAACATACCAGGATTGCCTTGTCTTATCAAGTTTTAAATGTGTTAACTGGTTTTAAATCTATGAAATAATCTCCCTTATTAAATGACAAAGTTAGTCTTGTTAAGAGGATCGGCATTTATGGCTACATCCATTTATTTCTTAAAATGCAAAAACATTCCTTTGGCTTTCTGCTACAGAGGTGAACTCATTGTGCATAAAGTCATACCCATTTTTGCACATGGGCTTCAAAAATAAGTATTCCTCCACCAGAAAGGTGCCCCCACCAACAAATGGTGAAAAAATGTATCAAGTACAGTAATATCAAACACAGAATAAATGCAAAACTGATATCCACAGAACATTCTTATTTATCATTCTTTTTATAAAGCTACTTTTTTTTTACTCATGTCCACACAGCCAGAGATGTTTACTTCCAACAATCCACAATTTGGGAGTAGCTTGTTGTACTTAAAAAAATGGTGGGGGGTGCATTTGGGGGTGCTTTAAGGGAAGTCAGAGTTCACCCTGACAGCATATAAAACATATGGCCCAAAGCTCTGTAAGATGTCTGAGTCTGAAATACTGGTGGAGCTTAATAAAATATCAGCAAGGAATAGTTTAATTTTACAGCATTAAGCACCAAGGCAGTAATTTGAGTGGGGCGAGTTATATTTTAATACATCAAAGTATACTATACTACAGGGAAGTCGAATATATTTTTAAGAGACGTACATTCCCTATTCAGAATTACTTAGACACTTTCCTTTTTGAAGAAGGATAAGTAAAAAACAGTCAGTCTCCCATGTGCTACCTGTCTTACTTTTTAAACTGTGACTATATCTCAAGAGTTAGCTGACCTGTTTCCAAGCCAATGTTTTTTATTTGGGGCGTGGAGTTATGGATAGAGACTGGAAACCCACGTGATGAGCATGTGCTTCTCTCCTGGCCATAGAAATCCAGCTGTCCAGTGGGATGGCCAGGGGTTTGGCTCCATCCTGTCCCTCCACTGCCCTCTTTTTGAGCTGCTTTTTATCTGCTGAGACCTGAGTCCTGGCATCCTCTCCTCTGAATCACAACCTAGAACTTCAGTGTGAAGAGAGCTGCCATGCCATCTCTATTTCTTCCAGGGCACGCTCTGGCTTGAGCCTGAGGTCTAAACACTCATCCAGGAAGCAGGAGCAGGTCCACAGAATGTCACACCTCTTCTGCTACCAGTCCCAAGATCAAAGGGAGTTCTACCTTCCTGCCCAGCTATGAAGAGAGGGTGGGCCTTCGGGGGAGGCTTCTGAACAGGGAGCAGCCATGACCAATGTGCCCGAGATCTGACTGATAGAGCCATTCTGGGGACAGACCAGATGAGAGCTAACTCCATGCACAAAGTCTGGCCCCAGCACACTTTCCCCTACCTGTAGCCACAGCAGGCAGGCTACAGGCTCTCCTCTGCTCTAGGTGGCCCTTGGCATGGAGAAGAAATGAGAAATGAAGACCCATGAGGGCAGAGGTGTCCTGGGAGATGGGGAGAAAGTCATTTCTACCAAGTCTGTTTGGGCTCAGTTTCTTTCAGGGTCCTTCATTTTCCCCTGATGAAGGAGAAGGGGCTGGGAGGAACAGAATGAGATAAAAGAACACGGGAGTTAAAAGCCTTTGAAATCAGGTGGATAAGGGTTCAAGTCCCCACCCTACTACTTAACAAACTAATCTCTGGGTAATGACTCACTCTCACCGAAAGTCAGGTTTTTCTCCAGTAAGTTGTAGAAAATTATAGTTCCTCTCCTGGAATGGTAGAGAAATTCATGATTGTCTCCAGGTAAAGCACCCTGGGTCTAAGATTTTCTGAGTGTCTGTGAGTTTTAGATGTTTTGATTCAGCCCTGAAAATTTAGAAACTACTGTGTTGAGCAATCGTATTTCTAGACAGAGGAACTACAGAGTAAGCAGTAAACAGAGTAAGACAGAGGAACTAAACTGAATGAACAGTGCCTGGTCACCTCAAATGTGACAGATGCATGGGGAAATAAATGGGGAACTGAATTCACAGTTTCTTTTTGGTCCCAGCTTACTGTCCAATGCCTGTTACCCTTTCAGTTGACTTCTCTTAGGCCAATGGGAGAGTTTCAGGGAGAAAACCTATGTGAGGCTCACGGCTGACCCACCACTCCCAGCAATCACAGGGACCTCTACCTGGCGATCACACCCATGCCAGAGTCAGAAACAAGAAATGCCTGTGCCATCCTCCAACTTTTCTGGGATCATATTTCTAGTACAAGCCATCAGTTTCCTATGCAAATGAACACATCACAACTCCTTTTCAACATGTCCTAAAATTTTGTTTTTCACTTTTGCAATCCATTTTAAAAAATAAAGGCAACTTATTTCTAGCACAGCAGAAAAACTACTGCCTTCATGAGGACAAGGAAAAAACACCAATTTTATATCAAGATATAGATGTTGGGGGTGGTAGGTGGTAGGAAACTCAGGAGTTTCCTAGAGCATGATACAAATTCTCCCCTCAGCAAAATGGTACTTGGCTTTGCATTCCTGACTTAGTCAAAATTGCAAATGACAAGATCTACTTCAGGAACAGCAACTATGACGACGCCGTTGTCTGCCTGAGCACTGTCCCGGAAAGGATTCTGTGTCCATGCGGGGCTTCCAAGGGCTGCGGGGTGGGGCCACTGGGGCCCATGAAGCAGGTGGCACCCAGGCACTTAATTGCTACCTCTGGTCTTCTGGGTGTCATGTCCACACTAACATATCTGAACACTTAGGAGGGAAAGTTCTGTTCTACCGACATAGTCTCAAGGCCCCAGCAGGGCTGGCTCTTTTCTGAATGCACTGGACTCAGGCACCTGTGCAGAGAAGCTGACAACTCATTCTGCCACTCCTCAGGCACTCATGGAAAGGATTCTCTCACAACCACAAACTGGAAGTAAAAGCTCAGGAACTGATAAACTTGTACTGAGATTTTGTAACGTTTGCAAAATTGCAGTGCTTACTACATATGTATGGAGGACAGCAAGATGGATCTCTCTAGTTATGGAGAGACTGTGGAGCTGCCCAAGTGCATCACCTGTGAAGTGACAGCACCTGCCAAAGCACATCACAGGGTACACTGCAGGGCTCTAATCCTGACCCCAACACCAGACAGCAGTATTCTTGCAGAAGTGTGTGTGTGTGTATGTGTGTGTGAGAGAGAGAGAGAGAGAGAGACAGAGAGACAGAGAGACAGAGACAGGGACAGAGAGAGAGGGAGGAAGAGAAAGAGAGAAAAAAGACAGAGTGTTTTTCAATATTAATAATATAGTTCTAGTGGAAGATGAGAGTGAGGGACTCATCAACCAGCTCCCTCTCCTCTTCTCCAGCATCTTCTCACTGTAACTCTCCCCAACCCATTGTGTTAGTCATACTAGACTCCCAGGAGCTCCTAGGGCACTGTGACATCCCTCTGGCCTCTCACAGTTACACATGCCACATCTTTACCTGGAGTGGCCCTTGTCCCTTCCCCTCCCTACAGTAAATTCTAGCCCATTTTTCCATTGCAGCCTGGTTATAATGTTGGCAGGGATGTCTGCCCCAACCTCCCAAGTGAGTTGCCCTGATGGTATTCCTTACAGTACCATGGACCTCCTCTTCCTAGCACCCTCACAACTTGAATTTTTCTTATATTTGTGAGGCTGTATCATAAATGTCTGTCTCTTTGCTAAATTATAGAGACCATTTGGACTGTAGGTCCATTTATTTTGCTGACTTATTTTCATGCTTATAATATCCCCAAACACAGAGCTTAACAGTTCAGAAACATTCAGTAGGTGCCTCATTAATAAAGAAATAACACACAATGAAATCTATGGTAGACTTTCAGAGGACATGAGATGAAATTGGGGTACCCTCTAGTGGGAGAATGAGAACCCCTTTAGTATACCCTATTTTTTATATAAGGGTGTTCTCTACCTTCAAAAAACCTTTAAAATACCAACAAGTAGAGAAATGCCATTTTCTAAGAAGTCAACACCTGCACTGTCCATTCTCAGGAATATCTCAGGGGATCTAACCATCTTAGCTGTTCATCATGCACAGCATTAGCACACAGCTGCCTCTCCAAATGTCTTCATGGTAAGAGCAGCTCGGAGCCATGGATGAAACATATAAACATCAGCTGTAGTGGTGGAGAACAGTACACTGAGTTTATTTTCTCCTCAGCCCTCATTAGAATCACAAATGAAATGTTGACAACACATGAAGGAGCCTGCTTGTTGAACACAAGTGTTTCCACTCCTATCAGCCTCGAAACCCTGATAGTCATGCTTCATGATGAAAGCTAAACAGCCCCGGGGAGATGACTACATGCTTTCTCTAATTACCCAAGGATGGGGAAAGGGCCTCCTACCAAGGAGGCACTGACTAGAGGAAAGTTAGGTAAGTATGTCTTTAAAAATAACAGTACAAGCACATAGAAGGTGGTTCAATATGGGATTCTTGGATTAAATGAAAGGATGAGAACATTACTATTGCCCCAAAATGGGCAGCTGCCCTTCTAACCTGGGACAGAGGCTACATCAAAGTCAGCGTGGGATCTTTATTTTGCTAACAAAAGTTCCACATGATGGCTCAGTCACATGATGACAAGAGCCAACTTTCTTTTGTTTGTGGAACTATTTTGATGACAAGCAGAGATATGTAAAGCACAAATTCACTTAGATTGCAGCTGATTCTAGGCAAATACATATTCACATTCATGTTTTATAATCCAAAAAGATGGTGAAATCTGTTACACAAGCAAAATACTCCTTTGCATCTAACTAGCTTGTTTTGGTTATAAACAGATCAGTGCAAATAGAATACAACCTAAGAGGCTAGCTGATACATGTCATACCAACACAAAAATAGAGAATAGACCAGCTATTACATATTGCTATGTGCAGAGGCATTATTTTTGCTAAGATTATTGCATAAAAATATTGTTTAACCCTTCCTGCTAATCTGAGAGCTTTACCAGTCTTCCTTTGTACAGATGATTAAACTGAAGATCAGAGAGCCTAAGTAATTTATTCAAAGCACACAGCCAGTAAATGTTGGAGGCAGCATTTGAACCTAGATGGTTTCACTTCAGATTTCATGCTTTTATATCAGAGACACTGTTCTAAAATGAAATAGTGGGACAGATGAAGGCTGTAATAACAAAAAGGATTCCTAAAGTTCAGTATCTATACTTGGTAGCTTAGAAAGTCAGTCCTGCTTATGATAATTGTATTTTTCACAACATTTTAAAGCTAGATGTATCAAAGAACTAACATAGAGCAAACTTTAAAGAGAAAAAGGCAAAGCACAGATTTATTATTGCATCACAATATACATACACCAAGCTATAACTTGAAAATATGAAAAACACATTGTCATTTATTTCAGAAACTGAACTATCATGTTATAATAAAAGTACAAAAGCAAATAAAGATTCGCCAAGAAGAACTGTACAAAACATTCATTTTATGTATAACATGAGTAAACAATCAAACATGAATTTGATTCCAATTTATATTTTGGGGCAGGGACAAAAGTAGTCAAAAGATCTAAGTAAAATGAGTCAGTGTGAGGCCTTGGCCAGGCTTCCCAAGCTGCCATGTTTCTTGATCCTTTTGTTTCTTTCATTAGCTTAATATCAACCAGCATCTGTCTATGTTTACTCCACCAGCTGCATGAGCTCACTAATTACCTTTAATCATACTTATCTGAATGCATCTTTATCTTCACACACATCCTGTATGCAGACAAACTAAGTGCTGGAAGGCTGAGGTTGGGAAAAAATTGGAATGGGAAGTCTGCACTTCCTCTAACCTGGACCAAAAAAAAAAAAAAAAAAAAAAAAAAAAATCTAAGTCTGCCTCTGCTACCAGCCAAAGGACTTCTGAGACTCAGCTCAAGAGAGTTGAACATTGTCAGTATCCAACAAAGTTATATGCAGTCTTTTCATGGGTAACAGGTTCAAGGTGATGAGATGATCAGCACAGAATTTTAAATACCAGCCTACAAACTGGTAAGTCCTTGGAAGACCAAAAGCCAAGGTGCTGTGTCTTTTCTAATTCCCACAGCACCTAGCTCACACCTGGGCTCCATGGACAAGTGGATGCTGAAAAACAGTCTCATACTCTTTGGCCACTGTCTTCCTTAGTTTTAAGGAGGTTGACGACACACATAATTACTACTCCACTAAGTTTATTTCAAACCCACTACTCCACTAATTTTATCAAGTATCTTGAGGCCAAGTAAAGAGACTTTAAACTCTACAGTCATGCAGAGTAAATTGAGTGACCATAGTTAGCCTTTGGACCTGAATTTTTACCTTAGCAAAAAGGCAAGCGAGAATGAGGAGGTGCACATACCCTCCCCACCTTCTCACAACAGAAAACGTAGGGCAGCCTTGATTCTCCACTGAACTGCTCAGAAGGAAAGTGTGTTCTCCTCAGTTAGGTAGAGCTTCCAGATAATCAAATTTACATCTTACTGTCATGAAGAATGAATTGTATTTTAGAAAAAGGACCTCAAGACACAAAATATAAAACTATAGGTTACCTGAATATTGTACCTAACATGGGTACTCACAATCCATGTGTTTACAATAAATATGCTAAAGACTTTGGGCAAGTTACTTAATTTTTCTGTGCCTCAGTTTGTCATTAATTAATCAATTAATTAATTCATTCAGCATTTATTTAATGAACTTATTATATGATATTGTAGAACAATGGGAAAAAATATAAGAAACCATCATAAACTTACAGACTAATGAATGGCACTTAGCTAGACGACATTTCAGACTCCCTTGCAAGTTAGATATGATCATGTGATTGAATTCTGGCCAATGAAATATAAGCAGAAGTGATAAGTACCATCTCTAGGCCTGGCCCATGTCTGATCCCATCTTCTTCCCCACTCAGCCAGCTGATAGAAGGACTCTGAGAACTATGAGGAGGACGTGGAGACAAGATGGAAGGAGCCAGGTCCGTGAATGACTGTATGGAGCCTGGCCCTCATCAAGCTGAACTGCACTATGTTAAAGGCAATAAACAAGCTGTTGTGATGCTAAGCCACTGAGATTTGAGGTTTATTTGTTATAGAAGTTACATTACTTTGACTAATACAAATCCTTAACAATGTCTGGCCCACTGCAAGCACTGAATAATGATATGATTTACACTTAAAACAAATTCCTAGTTTTCCTGATACATGTTTTATAAAACCAAAGAGGGAAGTAAGGAAGGGAGGGAGGGAGGGAG
>PVIA01015911.1:0-20891 GCA_004024845.1 Tonatia bakeri | reverse complement strand
GTGACCACTACTTAGTTTGCACAAGGAAACATTTCGGGAAAAACGCTATAATAGGAAAAATCAACTGTGATGAGTATGGAAATTTATGCACCGCTGTGGAATGTATGAAGAAAATCCAGATTTCGTAGGTTATATACATCACCTGCATGTCCTTACAAGTGCCCAGGTGTTGGGGCTTGGGAAAGACAAGGGAGCACCTGTGTTTACCGGCTATCTCACTTCTCAGATTTCTTCTCCCGGCTGCCCCCTAGATGGCATCTGGCTGGATGAGAGAACTGCTGTGCTGTGGGGGTGGTAAGGATGGACAGCTTGTCCCCGCGCACAGGCCCCACATCTGTTAGTTGCAGATGGGCTGGGCCAGCCTCTGGGCTTCTGAGTGGAGTTTACTATGGTCAGCGGGTCCCTTCTGGGTATCGTGTTGGAGATGGGCCATGACTCACCATACTCCACAGGCCCCATGGCAACCTCGATTGTAACCTTTGGCTGGCACAGGTCTTCTGGTAACTTCTGGGTCTGTCTGCTGAGGAAGGGACACAATTCTGCATCTTCTACAGACCACGTGTGGGCTCTGGGACAGCAATAACACGTTCTCAGACTATCTATGCAGATGCACATACACCACTGTTAGCCCTGCCGTGCTGGATGTGGTAGTGTGGCAGGCAGTTGGGCAGACATGAGCAGATTAAGGATGATAGGCCAGCTACAGAAGGTCACCAGGGTGGTTTCCTCCAGGTACCTAGCAACAGGCCAAACTGTGAAAACAAGTACCTTGCCCCCAGGGTAAACTTCCCTCCCCTAGCATATTGCTGTTCAGGTGGTTTGGACCCCCTGACCCTTCATATTGCTGGTTGCTGGTCGTGTGGTTTAGACCCCTGACCTTTCCTCCCTGAAGATAACATCTAGGCCTCAGCTGTGTTTCACTTCCAGGCTCAGAAAAGCAGCAAAACCAGACAAGTGATGTCGCGGCTGCCACAGGACCAGCTGTATTGACTGATGACACGCTGCCCTGGTGCAGACCAATCAGTGGAGACATCCCCTAAGATTCCTGACTGCGCAAGAGAAATAAAACCCCTCCAGACAAAGGACCCAGCATGTGTTCTCCCTTTGGGGAGTAAGCCTGCCCCATCCCCTACCCCACCTCTTCCCCCACAGGTGTGCATCTAAACTGTAAGGGTTCCCATGACAGTTGCAACCAGGGGAGCAATAGGCAGTGGCAGCCCATCCCGGGCTGACCTCCTGAGCCTGTCTGCAAGGCTGCATTTTCTCTGACTTCCCAGGGAGCTGATAGCCGCCCGGCCTTGGCTCACTCCTAGGACTCCCATGGTGTCCTAGACAGCCAAAGCAGCTCAACCTAATTTCTCCTGTTGCTTCTTCTATGCTATGCCTGCCCTTCCTCGTTTCACTGTCCTGAGTGTGCTTTTGCTGCGGCCAATAAATTCTTGCTTGCTTTCCTGCCACTTTGTCTCTTTTTTATTTTATTTTTTAAAAATTTATTTTTAGAGAGAGGGGAAGGGAAGGAGAAAGAGAGGGAGAGAAACATCGATTGGTTGCCTCTGGCACACTCCCTGCCTGGGGACTGAACCTGCAGCCCAGGCTTGTGCCCTGACTGGAAATCAAACTGGTGACCCTTCACTTTATGGGATGGTGCCCAACCAACTGAGCCACACCGGCCAGGGCTGCCACTTTGTCTCATGACTGGAATCTTTCCTTGAAGAACAAGAGAATTGAGCCTTCGTTGTTTCACTGGTGACAGCACCCCACCGATGACCACTCCTTACAGGCATGCCTGGGACTCGTCAGGCTTCCCACTTCCATCTGCCTGGGGTGGGAGTGGAGACGAGATGTTGAGGACATTGTCAATCGACCCCTTTGCTTACGTTTTAATCTCCTCCTTTCCATGTTCCATCAAGGCTGGAAGAAGGTTCTCTGCCTTTCTGCATATCAGGACCACTGTATCAAGTGTGACTTTTGTGGAGGAGGCAGACCTCAGTTTTCTAGAACCTCCCAATCATTTTCCCCTTACGACTCATCCCACACTGAAGGCACAGGAATGCTCGCCGTTCTCACGCTGGGCATTTCACTCTCTCTCTCCTGAGATTCCCGTGCGAAAAGGCGTTTGACGCTGCCTTCTGTGGGGCAGTAAATCTCGGTGAAAGTTGGGAAAATTGGGATGAAGGCACGAAACAGAGTCTTATGTTAGCGTTGGTGCACCGTACAAGGAGTCATCAGAGCATTCCTTTTTTTGGTACATTTTTATGAACTCTCTGGCTGATTATGATCTGGGGAAAGGAACATCAGTGAGGAGTGAAGTCCTCCCTAAAGAGAGAAAAAGGCGGAATTTCCCCGCTAATTTAATTCTAGTGTATGTCTGTTTTTTTTTTTTTTAGCACAGCGTAACAGGCTATAAAAGTTCAAACAGTTCAGGATGGCCTAAGATAGGAAAACGTCTCTCTGCTCATGCCCCTCCTCCCCCAAGAACTCGGCACCACTCCCCAGAGACAATTGTGTCTGGTGTCAGACACTCTGGTGGTCCCGATTGGAAATTAAAACAATACATTTATACCTCTCTTTCTTGGTAAATTTGAACAGTATTTATTGTGTCCTCATTAGGAAGCAGCTGTTCCCAAATGTTAGCATTTATCAGAAACATCCTGAGGATTCCTTAAAATATCCCCAGAGTTTCTGATTAGCAGGTGGGGGTTGGGCCTAAGAATTTTGTTTTTCGATTATAGTTTATATTCAATATTATTCTGTATTAGTTTCAGGTGCACAGCGTAGTGGTTAGACAATCATATACTTTACAGAGCATCTCCCTGATATTTTAAATACCACCTGGCACCGTAAATACTGAATAATACTGTTATTATACTACTATCAACTCTATCCTCTATGCTCTAAGGGCCTAAGAATTTGCATTTCTAGCAAGTTCCTAGCTGATGTTGATGCTTTTGTCAAGGAACATATTCTGAGAACCACTTTCATGAAGAATAAGAAATTATTTTTGACTTTCGTTACTCCTCTTCTTCTTCATTTATATACTGATTTTCCTTAATTACATATATTTTAGTTCTGGTGCTTATCTTTGTTTCAAGTGAAAATATACTTCTGTGTTTGTTCCCCAATTGGTCACCTTTGGGCAGTATTCATTTGTAGCCACAGCTGTATAAGATGAGGAAATGTAAGAATTATTTCCGCTTTACACTTTTGCGCTTTTAACTATTCGGTGCTGTTACAGAGAAATGCAGTTTATGTTTACATTTTGTTCTTATATCCAGCCACCTTCCTAATCCTTCAGTAAGTCTCAGTAACTGGTAAGGTTTTGCATGTTGGTAACTGTATCTCTAATTTATTCATTGCTACTTTCGTGTAGTGCTTCATGTCCTGATACACCACACAACAATCCCTCTCATTTTGATGGGCATTTGGTAGTTTAGTCTCCTCCTCTTGCTTCTTTGCTATTACATAATAATGCAACAATAAAATATTGGTGCATATGCCTTTGTGGACATGTGTGATTTTTCTTTTCCAAGATATACCAGGGAATGGAACTGCTGGGTTGTCAAGACTCGGATACCACTTACGCACAATTCATTGCCTGTTGACCTGACTTGTTTTTCCTGTTGTTGCCATGGCAACCAGCTCTGAGGGAGCTCCCAGTGACTTTACACAGGCATTCCCTCCTGTCTGTGCCGCCTGCCTCTTGCCACCAGCCCTGGGTGAGACAAGGGACACTGAAGAGCCTTGCTCAGTGTCCGCGCGTGTACAACAGTGAAGTGCAGGGAGTTAACAGCCCATGGGTCAAATCTTTGCTGCTGGGACGTAGGAGCCAGTGGCTAAACAGTCCCCTTACTCCCCCTGGACTATCTGCACTGCGGTGCAGTTTGTTTCTCCTCGTGAAGCAGCCAGTAGCACCCCCTGCTGGTGCCTCCTTCCCTGCCTCACTCGGGTCACTTCTGAGACTGTTTGTCCCTGGGAGGGGGTGGAATGGGGGAGTGGAGTAGGCTCTCCTCCTGAAGCTGCTCTGAAGTGTTGCTAGACAAGTGGGGTGGGAGGAACGTGGAGGGTTTGTGGAGAGACTACTTAAAATTAGTTCAGGTTTGGGGGCCTGAGTGACTCATACTGAGGACGCTATGCACGGGGCTGCACGGACATCTGGGCTTCAGCTCCGGTGCCGACCGGACGGAGTGGGTGCTCGCAGAGGTGCTGCTGCAGGGATTGGTTTGGAGCATTGAAAATCACCCCGGGCTGTATGATTGTCTAACTGCTATGCTGTACACCTGAAACTAATACAAAAAATATTGGATGTAAACTTTAATTGAGAAAATATTATGGCAGTTACCTGTTAAAAAATGAATTGTTTACAAAAAAAATCAACCAAGGATTTAGTTGTATTTTCAGCACCAGGAGGTTGAACTGATGAGTCTTGGATGCCCATTACCGCTGGGGATTAGTCAACAGCATCAGGGCAGATGGCTTAACGAGCCCTGATTCTGCCCACTTCGCACTGACTTAATTTTGCTGATTGAGTGTATTGTGTTACAGTCTATGATAGGATTATTTATGGCACACATATTTATTGAGAACCTACTATTGCAAGATACTGTTCTAAGTACTTTCAAAATTAATTTGATCCTTATATCAACACTCTATGTAAGAAGCATTATTATCCCATGTTATAGATGAGAAAACTAAGGCACAGAGAGGTTCAATAATGTACCTCAAGTCCCACAGAGGCTGAGCCCTATGAACCCAGGAAGTCAACACGTGGTCCATCTATGCTCTTAACCACTTGGCTACACCGGTTCTCTTGTCAGTGCGTTCTCCTCCCTCCCTTTCTCCCTTCTTCCCTCCCTTTTTCTATTCTGGTCAGATTTGTGGAGGCATAATTAACGCATGGTTACATTATTATACAATTAACAAGTGATTAGTTATACCATAATGAAGACAAAGACACTTTCATCACTCCAAAAGTTAATCGTGTCTCCCCCAGCCCTCCAGCTTCTGGTGACCGTCGATTGTTCTCTCTGCCTGTGGTTTTGCTGTTCTGGAGAATGTCACATGAGTAGAGTAATTGAATGTGTCACCTTTTAAGTAGCCTTCTTTCACTGCACATAACACACATGAAACTCATCCGTGTTGTTGCATCTGTTAGTAGTTTGTTTCTGTTTATGACAGAGGGGTATTCCATTGTATGGATGTTTAACAATTTATTTATATATTTACCACTTGATGGATACTTCTTAGTGTTTTGGGGTTATGAATAAAGCTGGTATAAGCGTTTGCACACAGACATTGTTTGAACACATAGTTTCATTTCCTTGAATAAATGCCTAGGAGTGAGATTGCTGGGTCATATGATAAGCAAATATTACACTGTAGAAGAGAGAGCCAAACTGCTTTTTCAAAAAAGGTTGTACCATTTCCATTGCTGCATTTGCAGTAGCGATGTATGATCTTGTCAGTTGCTCTACCTCTTTTTCAGCACTTGGTATAGTCGGGTTTAAAAAAAATCAGCCAGTCTCAGATGTGTAGTGGTATCTCACTGCGGTTTTAATATGCAATCCCTCGTGACTAATCATGCTAAGCATGTTATCATGGGCTTATTTGCTATCTCTATGTTTCCTTTGGAATGTTTTCCTAGAAGTAAAATTTCACTTTCCTTAACCATATGCTTAGTAGCCAGTATCGTTAAATCCAGCACTACAAATGGATGTTCACATGAAATGAAAAATGTTTACTTCTAGCCATCAGGGAGGGTGCCGAACAGTGTAGTAGTCAGTGGCAGGAGCAGGGCTTGAAATGCAGCTTCGTAACTTGCCACACGCTGTGGACAGATTGTTGTGAAACCCGTGACTGTTTCCTCCTCTGCAAACTAAGGATAAGAAGAGTAGCTACTGTAAAGAGTTATTGTGAGGACAATACGAGACGATTCATGTGACATATGTAACAAAATGCCTGCCACAGTAACTGCTGTGTAACTGCTGTGATGATCAGCTATCTCATCATCTCTACCACCATTATCACCTTCATCAACATCATCATCATCATCACCATCATCATCAACATCTGGCCCGTGACTAAGTTTCGTGAACGTAGACATCAACTAATATACATTTAGAAAATTCAGTCATTTCTATCTAATTTCAGAACTATGAAGGAATTAGTCCAATCCCCCAATATAGAACAAGACAAGAAGACTCAGCAAGCCTGTTTTGATTGCACAGTTTGCATGGGCAGCAATTGGAAGACCCTGCAAAGACTTTATGAAATGCCAATTGAAATATGGGAAATCTCAATAATTTCCAGACCTGCTTCAGCATCAGGAAAAGTATAAGCCAGCTTGTCATTGTTCCTCCAGGATTCCTAGCAGTCAGTGGACCCACCCTACCAGAACTCAGATACCCCTTGAGGGGCTCAGACTAATGTTTAAAACATGCACAGAATTGAACAAACGTGTAAACTGCTTTGGGACTTGCAAACACATTTAGGTGCGTAGACATTTTAATTAGGTGGAAATGTGTCTTTGTCTTTTGTTGGCACAGTTCAATACTGACTCTCTTTTCTGATAGGACATTGTGATGTTAAGAAATTGTAATGGGGTTTTGGTTAGTTGAATGAATCTTTGGGGAAATAAATTTAAACCCAATTTAATTTAATGCTATGAAATGGTTTTAGCCATTGAAGCCAGCGGTCGCCGAAGCAGCACTCCTATTTTGAAATGTGAGGGGAGGATATATATGTAATAACTTAGTAAGTCCACTGAGGGGAGCCATTTCCACAGCAAAGACAGAGATGGGACGTGGAGAGTGTGTCCAGAATCCCACATCATCTTTAGGGTATGGGGATAAAATCGCTTATGCACAAGGTCTTCAGATTCCTAAAAGCACTATAATTTTATAATTGTCAGACAGAACCACGTTCAAAAAGGCAATGCAAACACTTAGCTGCACTAGTTTGAAATAAAAATCCCAGGGTAGGTAAAGAACATGTTTTTCCCTCTTAGTACTCCCTTCAGAAATATCCAGCACCAAATAAAAGTCCGTTGTAGGTGACAAGAGCACTAGGTGTTTATTAAGGGCTTGCTCTGTGCTAAGTCTGTCGTAAGTGTTGGCTCGTTCATCCTCACAGTGCTCCGATAAAGATGGAAGTGGTTATCACCATCCTCATTGCATAGCTGGGAAATGGAGGCACAGAGCGAAATGAGAGGCTCAAGTTCGCAGAGCTAGCCAGAAGCAGGCAGTCTGGCTCTAGGAGCCCCAGCCTCACACGTCATTATGCTGCCGTTCACCAGGAGAGCCCACAGCTGTGGCTGAGTGAACTGCGGGTGCAAGAGGGAGAAGTGAGACAGTGACACACGCAGTCTGGGCAGCGGCTCCGGTGGTCAGACCCAGGGAGAAGAGTCAAAGTGGAGACGTTGCATGGATAGAGCACGAATGTCCAAATAAAATAGATGAAGGTGAACTTGTTTTAGATGGGTTTCAGCATTGGAAACTTGGTCAAAAGTCCTTAAGGACAATGACTTTGAGGATGGAGAAGGAGGTTTTGACCCAGACGAAGTGAACATGGGCATCAGAAGCACAACGTCAATGAAAAACATTCTGTGTTGTATAACACTGAACTTTATTATGGCTTCATTTCTCTATGTTTTATTAACATTTCCAAACTTGCCTCATCTTCCTGGCCTGTCTTTAAAAGTTTTTTTCTCCCCCTTTTTATTTCCATTTTTGCAGCTGTTTTCAAATACTCATGCTTTGCCATACTTTCTTGGCTCTGATGATATGTGAACCCCAATTTGCCTGGTGTGAAAAGAGCTCTTACAGAGAAAGCCAAAAAAGTTAAACAGTTAAGCCAGTTTTCCCTGACCTAAAATGATTCAGCCACGCTATATTCAACACATGAAATACCAAAGATGACAAAAATAAATGCATCATTTATAATTCAAAAGAGAGGGGAAATAGATCTCTTAAAAGTATCTCACATGGAGACTAAGAGATGTACTTCGTGGTCCTTGAGGAGCTCATGACCCATAGCTGTGCTCGCTTTCATATTATTTTCTTGACTTAAAAAAACACATGGTAATTTAGACAAATTGACTTCAGAGACGACCTGCTTCGCCAGGGAAGTGAGAGAGCTCTATTATCCTTGTGAGTCATCTCTTGTCCTCCATTCCGTGAAAAGATTGTTATAAAACTAATCAAATATTCCTTAGGAGTAAAACCAATGTTTGTTCATCTATAAAGGCAGAAATTAATTCACACAATTAAATATAATTTTAACTTCAAGGTGTTGTAAAAAAAGACATTTGCCATTAAAGATCTACCTGTTTACAGGCATCAGCTGTTTGTCTAGATGCCTTTCTGGGCCCTCTCGGGTGCTTCATTTTAGTTCAGAATAGGAAAAATAGATGGTTCTGGAATTGTGGTCAACTGCTTGGTCATCTGGTTGAAAAGAAAGTGACTTTTTACAAAAAAATCCCAGTTTGATTTAATCTCGTGAAGGACTTGAGAATAGCCAGAAAGGCATCCCAGGCCAGTGGGAGTCTAGGAGAGTGGGGACCCAGAGAAGGCAGGGGTTCAGCCACAGAGTGCTGAGACTCACAACTAGGGAAAACCCACATCTGTCACTAAGTTCCAAAGGAACTGAGGATCTGGAAGGGTAAAGAAGCCACCCAGAGCAGGGTCTGTGCAGCCACAAGGACAAAATGAGGGCTGCAGAGCACAGGCAGGGGCAGGAATGTCTAAGACGCTGCTTCTGAGGGCCCTTGGGCCGCTGCCTGGAGAGTGGTGTCCTCGCCACATGTCCCACGGAGAGGTCAGATCCATTAAAGTACATGGTTGGCTTAAAACCACAAAGGCAAGGGCAAGAAACCCACATCTAACTATGTTTAAAAAAAAAAGCTTGCCTGGTAAACGGCATTTTAAGAAAAAATTAAGACACTCTTAAGAACTTAACCCTTGATCCAGGGAGGAAGAGAAAGGGGCGAGGCAGGAGGAGTTTGGGTTGTGAAGTCTCGCCCGTATTTGCTCTCACACCAGGAACTCTCACTCATGGCCCCTGAAGTTTTTCCCTTCCCCTTCCTGCCTTACTTGCTCCACCTTAACCATTTTGATGGGAGCTGGCAGTGACTCAGAACCAGGGTTTCCCAAAGCCCATGACCGGGTCGCTGGGAGGAAGGGTTGGGAAAACCCGTACACAGAAGCAGAAACTATGGTTCTTTATTGTACTTTATTTTTCAGTCACAGGTTACATTCCATGTTATTCTGTGTTAGTTTCAGAGGCACTATGCTTTTTCTGCACTGTGACACACTGGGTGCATGATGGCTCCCGAAGGCTTGTGTGTCAGCGCGGCTGGGCCACGGTGCCCAGACATGTGGTCAAACAGTACTCTGGATGTTTCTGTACAGGTGTTCTTGGGATGAGATTAGCATTGAAATCAGTGGGCCTTAGGTAAATATGTTCCCCAAAGAAACATATGTTGGTAGAAAATATTCCAAATATGTTACTTTTGGGAACCTAATACCTGGCTGTACCCCGGACACTGACCCATGTTCCTTCATACCCTAAGAAAAGGATCCTATAATTTGACTTTGTATTTTGATGGAATTTCCTTCTCCAAGAAAAAGGATTAAGCCCTGGCTGGCGTAGCTCAGTGGATTGACCTCGGGCTGCGAACCAAAGCATCGCAGGTTCGATTCCCAGTCAGGGCACATGCTTGGGTTGCAGGCCACAGCTCCCAGCAACCGCACATTGATGTTTCTGTTTCTCTCTCTTTCTCTCTCCCTTCCCTCTCTAAAAATAAATAAATAAAATCTTAGAAAAGAAAAAGAAAAAGAAAAATAACTTAGAAAAAGAAAAAGGATTAAGCTATCTGTCTCAGGAATTACATGTACGTGGACTGCCTGCTCATTACAGTGGGGACTTGAAGAAGATTGGGGACATGTGTGACAGGACCCAACTGTTTATAGGAGCACAGCAAACAGTCACTGTGCTTGGTTTCAAGTATTTTACATACTTTTAGTCATTTAACCCTCACCACAGCCCCTTGGGAAGGATAATACCCGCTTATGGATGAGGACACTGAGATAGCTAGTGAGTGCCAGGCTGGCTCTGAGGTCAGCTGTCGTAACCACTCTAATGCTCGTCTCTGAAAATGGATGAGCAGTTCATTTGTTCCCCCAGGAGGGAGGCCAGAGGGAGGGCAAAGCCCTGAGATAACGTGGAGAAGACCGAAGAACCCAGCTGATCCCAGTCTTGCAGCTGTTCGGGCAGTTCTTGTGGAAGCGCCCAGAGTATGAGAGAAGAAGCCCCAGCAGATGTCACACGGGACAGAGAGAAGCCGTGGCCCTAAGCCCTGTGCTCTGCCTGCATTCCTAACCACAGGATCACAGGAAATGACACGTTGTTGGTATAGGCCGGCTACTATATTTCGAGTAGTTTGTTTCACAGCAGTTGGTAACCCAAACAAGGTGTACTGTTTGCATGTCCAGAGAAATGGAGGCTTCCTCTGCTGCTGGCCTACCCCACTTTACCCCATTCCAGCTCCACAGGTTCTGGTGAGAACTTTACTTCACCTGTATCCAAAATCTTACCCACCAGTAGTGATGTCCTAGGCTTCACATAAGATCTCTCTGGTTACCTTATATGGACAATTACCCTTCCCCTCGCTCCTCCTATAGTATCTTGGGATCCTCAAAAGCCCAGACAAGTGGAGGGAGTGGAGAATTGGAAATCTGGTGGGATTGTGTGATGGTTAATTTTATGTGTCAACTTGATTGGGCCACGGTGACCAAATAGTTGGCCAAACAGTACTCTGAATGTTTCTGTACGGGTGTTCTTTGGATGAGATTAACATTGAAATCAGTGGTCTTTGGGTAAAGCAGAATTACACTCCATAATGTGGGTAGGCCTCATCCAATCAGTTGAAGGCCTTAATAGAGCAAAGACTGACCTTCCTAGAGCAAGGAGAAATTCTGCCAGTAGAAGTCCTCTGGACTTGAATGGCAACTCTTTCCTGAGTCTCAAGACTGGTGTTTTACCCCATCAGATTTTGGACTTACGAAATCCCTCCAAAATTGTGCGAGCCAGTTCCTTAAAATCTGTCTGTCGGTCTGTCTGTTTATCAGCCTGTTTGTTCTGTTTCCCTGGAGAACCGAGACCATCACAGATTATAAGGTTTACTACAGATATTCTTCATGGTGTTGAACAGAATAAGCTCAGGACCTTCCAAGCTGGAACAGTAGTGAATGACCCCTTGTTGTATGCATTAAAGCAATTATTGGATTGAAAATTTGAAGCTGTGTGTTAGGCTTCTGGCTCTGCCCCTCTGTGACCTTGGGAAAACCAATCAACCTTCCTGGGCCCCAGTTTCATTATAGCTGTAGCTCTCAAAAATTTCTGTAATTTAAATATGGTTATTAGGATGAAAAAAAGAAACAATGGAGCCATTGTTACTGCCATAATGAGTGCTTAATCATGGACCAGGTGGGGACCATGTAACAAGTTCTCTCTCTCTTTTTTTAAAGAGCTCTAAAAAGTGGGCATATTTTGCACTTCCTACTTTCTGCAATTTAAGTTGTGTGAGCTGAACAGAGGTGGTTTCTTGGGGGTTACCATACTTAATCAATTACCCAGAGACATTAACTAGCACACCTGTTCACATTTACCTTTTTATTACTTGGCCTCAGAGCCAGTAAAATTATAGTTTGCCCAATTCATTTTCATAATGCATTGATTGCTTTTAATAATACATTTTCTCCCCAGTGTCTGAGTGGGTTGGGGAGAACGGCCATATAAATGTCAGGGCACATCACTTAAAGTGGACCCCAAACAGATTCTCTTTGACTTAAGAGGCCTGATCTAGGAAGTGCGCCCGCAGGGTTGGGCCATTTGCTGTCTGGTTCTGGTTGTGTTTGCTAGCACAGTTGCAGGCCCGTGTAGACGTGGTAGCCCCAGACCCTGGTGGACCACGAAGGAGGACTTGGATGGTCCTGTGCTTTCCCAGAGCAGTGTCTTGTGTCATTAAGTACCCACTGACCAGGGTTGGCTCAGGACACTTTTATAATAAAACAGCTGGACTCAGAGCCTGCAAACAGAGCAATTCTCTGATTTGCTGAGGACACAGACCACAAAGGTGAAATGACTTTGCAGTTAACACCTCTTAAATGCTTTCTGACTCCTAGGAAGACCCTCTCTGTCTTGCAGGGTGGGACCCAGTCTCTGGACAGATGTGGTCTCTGGTGGGTTAGTTGTTACTGTTCCATGTGGACTTCTAGAACCACAGAGATTTGAGACCAGAAGGGTGTGAACTTAGAGATGGTGGGCTTAGTGCTTTTCAAACTTAATTTTAGCTATGAAGTCTTTTGTTCAAAAGAAATGCATTACAGAGGTGCAGTGTGGAAAGCTGAGGGAAGGGGGCACTTCAGGTTAAAGTGGTCAGGGCAGGGCAGGAGGGCTGATACATCCTGGGACTCTGTGCTTAGCCTTCACAAGGACCCCATGGGGGAGCCTCTGAGAATCAGCCATGTGGTCCAGCTTCTTCCTCTTCCATGTGAGGAAACTGGAGCCCAGGGATGTGAACAGCCTTCCCAAGAGCATCTGCAAGTGAGCAAAGCAGTGAGAAACTTCTCCCTCAAGTCATTCCACACACACCACCACACCACTTTTACCTGTGCCTTCCAGTGATGAAGGTTACTTCCTGTGATCTCCCGGAAAAAGTTCCGCTGTCACATACACCCTGATGCTTTGGTGAAGGGGCAGAGTCCCACCTCGGGAGCTGAAGGCCCTATTTTCTAGTCCTGACTCCCTACTGTCTAACTTCTTAATGGGGGGGGGGGGTTTCACTGGGCCATAGTCTCCTCATCTAGAAAGTGAAAATCATAATGACCAGGGGCCTGGTCATATTAGCTTCCTGTCACCACAGACTTGGTGTTTTAAAACAGCTAACATCTATTCTCTCATAGTTGTGGAGGCCGGGAGTATAAAGTTAGTGTCACTGGGCTGAAATCAGGGTGTTGGCAGGGCTGCGTTCCCTCTGGAGGCTCTGCAGGAGTATCAGTTCTTTGCTTCTTCCGTTCCTGGAGGCTGCCACCGTTCCTTGGCTCCTGGCCCCCTCACTCCAGTCTCTGCCTCCACGGTCACATTGCCTCCTCCTCTTCCATATGTGTCAAATCTTCCTCTGCCTTCCTCTCATAAGGATACTAGTGATTACACTTAGGGCTTACCTAATGATCCAGGATAAACTCTCTGCTTCAAGACCCTTAACATCTGCAGTTCTTGCCATATGAGGTAGTATTTACAGGTTCTGGAGCTTCGGTCTTCATCTTTCGGGGCCTGCCACACTAGTAAGCCTCAGGGGCTCATTGTGGCACTCGGGGGAGATGGTATATAGAAAAATGCTTTCTTCAGGTTGGGCAAATATATTATCAATTTCTTAAGTGATAGCAAATGTATTATATATCTTATTGTAATAATGATAATATCTGTCTCAATAGCAGAAGGTACATTAAAGTAACAGAGTAAGATGTTAACAACAATAGAGATCTTACATGAGGTAAACTGGGGACAGTGTTCATTGTAGAAATATTGATTGAGCACCTATGGTGTGCCAGGACTCTTCTAAGCATTGGAGACCCATTAATAAATAAAGTACACAAAGATCCCTGGCTTCATGGAACTTATATTCTGGCAGCGGGGGCTGCAGGGGGCAGAGAATAAACAATAGATGCAGTAATAATAATACATTTACATTTACATGAATAATATAATAAATGTGTTGTGTATGTAAGAAAGTTGGACAATGATTGCTGTGGAGAAAGCAGGTGCTGGGGCTTGGCAGTTGGTGGAAGGCCTCAGTGAGTGAAGGTATTTGGGCAGATGTGTGGGAGGTGAGAGTGTGCACCGGACAGGTATGCGGAGGAGCTGTGGTCCAGATTGACTATGGTTGTGAAAGGCTGTGGTGGATACTTGGGTAAATTGTTAACAGAAATAAAGCAATCAATGTTCATTTTTTTTAAAACACAGTTTGACCGTTTGTCTGTTTCAGGGAATGTGAACACAAAGGCCAGTGAGCCAGGCCTGGGGGAGACGATTGGAAGTCCCAGAGGTGGCAGAGGGTCTCACCCTTCAGGACAGCCCCAGCACTCCAGCAGGATGACACCCGTGTGCGTGGAGTGGTCAGCTTTTCAGAGGAGAAGCTGGAAATACAGAATTTTCATGCGACAGTCCAATTTGAAAATGTCAATGGCTGTCAAGTCTTATTCATATTTTGTTTTGTAAACATAATTCCTGTCCTTTTCTTTTTATATTAATCTTTTGATTGGCTCAATTTTATGTTCAAATACCTTTTCATACAGGAGACATTTTCTGAAGGTTGGAGTATTTAAGAATGCCTGAGACTTACTGAAATGAGATCAGGCCTTGGTTATATGCTGCTATTAGGTCACAATTTCTTTCCTTAATTCTTTCAAGATTTTAGACTTTCTTCAACTATTCAATTCTGTTTATTTTCTTCCTAGAACCATAAAGCATCTTTTCTTTACTTAATTATTAATTTAAATAAATTACACATGTGTATAATTTTATTTTATTTCTTTAATTTATTTTGATTTTTATTGAATTTATTGAGGTGACATTGGTTAATAAAATTATATAGGTTTCAGGTGTACAGTTTTATAATATGTCATCTATACATTGTATTGTGTGTTCACCACTCCAAGTCAAGTCTCTTCGTCACCATTATCTCCCTTTACCCTCTCCTACCTCCCCCACCATCCTTTCTCTCTGCTAATCACCATACTGTTGTCTGTCTATGAGTATTTTCACCCAGGCCCCCCACACCCTCTCCCCTCTGACAGCTGTCAATCGTTTTTTTCCCCCCAAAATATGTTATTTATTTATTTTCAGAGAGAGGTGAAGGGAGGGAGAAAAGGAGGGAGAGGGAGAGAAACATCAGTGTGTGGTTGGCCCTTGTGCACCCCCTACTGGGAACCTGACCCGCAACCCAGGCATGTGCCCTGACTGGGAATTGAACCAGCAACATTTTGGTTCTCAGGCCGCCGCTCTATCCACTGAGTCATGCCAGCCAGGGCAGGTTAAGTCTCTTCTCTGTATCTATGAGTCTATTTCTATTTTGTTTGTTAGTTTATTTCATTCATTAAATTCCACATATAAGTGAAATCATATGGCACTTGTCTTTCTTTAACTAGTTTATTTCACTTAGCATAATACTCTCCAGGTCCATCCATGCTGTTGCAAAGGCTAAGATATACTTCTTTTTATGGTTGGGTAGTATTCTGTTGTGTAAATCTGTCACAGCTTTTTAAAAATATATTTTATTGATTATGCTATTACAGTTGTCCTAATTTTTCCCTTTTGCCCCCCTCCACCTAGTACTCCATTCCCTCCAGCAATCCCCCCTTAGTTCATGTCAATGGGTCATGCATATAAATTTTTTTTCAAGTAAATAAAAACATATTTTTTCTCAAAAAAATTTTTTTATTGTTGTTCAAGTAAAGTTGTCTCCATTTCCTCCCATCTCTCCTCTCACCCCAGTCATCCCCACTCCCTACCCTTGATCCTACCCCTGCTTGGTTTTGTCCATGGGTCCTTCATACATGGTCCTGAAAACCCTTCCTATTTACCCCCCATTATCTCCTCCCACCTCCCCTCTGGTTACTGTCAGATTGTTCTTAATTTCAATGTCTCTGGTTATATTTTGCTTGCTTATTTGTTTTGTTGATTAGGTTCCACTTATAGGTGAGATCATATGGTATTTGTCTTTCACCTCCTGGCTTATTTCACTTAGCATAATGCTCTCCAGTTCCACCCATGCTGTCACAAAAGGTAGGAGCTCCTTCTTTCTTCCTGCTGTGTAGAATTTCATCATGTAAATGTGCCATAGATTTTTGATTCATTCATTTACTGATGGGCACTTAGGTTGTTTCCAACACTTGGCTATTGTAAATTGTGCTGAACATTTGGGGTGCATAAGATATTTTGAATTGGAGAATCAGGATTCTTCGGTTATAATCCCAACAGTGGAATTGCTGAATCAAAAGGCAGTTCCATTTTTGGTATTCTGAGTAAATTCCATACTGTCTTCCATAGTGGCTGCCCCAGTCTGCATTCCCACCAACAGTACAACAGGGTTCCCTTTTCTCTACATTCTCTCCAGCACTTGTTGTTTATTGATTTGTTTATGATGGCCATTCTGATCTCTGTGAAGTGGTGTCTCATTGTGGTTTTAATTTGCATCTCTCTGATGGCTAGTGATGTTGAGCATCTTTTCATATGTATCTGAACCCTCTGTAGGTCCTCCTTGGAGTAGTGTCTGTTCAAGTCCTTTGCCAATTTTTTAATTGGGTTGTTTGTCATCCTGGAGTGGAGTCATGTGGCTTCTTTATATATTTTGGAGATCAAGCCCTTGTCTGATGTGTCATTGGCAAATATGTTTTCCAATATATTGGTTCTCTTTTCATTTTAATGCTCTTTTCTTTAGTTGTGCAGAAGCTTTTTATTTTGATGAGATCCCATTTGTTTATTCTTTCCTTTATGTCCCTTGCTCTAGGGGACATATCAGCGAAAATACTGCCCTTGTGGAATGTCTGAGATTTTCCTGCCTATGTTCTCTTCTAGAACTCTTATGGTGTCACTACTTATATTTAAGTTTTTTAGTTTTTTTTCTCATAGTCAGTTTCTAGTTTTACATCATTATGGTAAGAGAAGATGATTAATGTGATTTTAGTCTCTTAAACTTATTGACAGTTGTTTTATATTCTAACATGTGGTCTATTCTACAAAACATTTCATGTGCATTTGAAAAAGAATATATATTTTGCTACTTTGGGGTGAATTGCTCTGAAGATATCAATTAGATCCATCTGATTTAGTGTGTCATTTAAGGCCGCTGTTTCCTTGTTGATTTTCTGTCTGGGAGATCTAACCATTGATGTCAGTGGGGTGTTAAAATCCCCACCTATGGCTTTGGATGTTTGGAGTATCATTTCATACACCAAAAGGTTGTGAGTTTGATTCCCGGTCTGTGAACATACCTAGGTTGCAGGTTCAATCCCCAGTTAGGACATGTACAGGAGGCAACCAATCAATGTTCATCTCTCACATTGATGTTTCTCTCTCTCTCTTCCCCTTCCTTTCTCTCTAAGATCAATAGAACATATCCTCGGTGAGGATTAAAAAAAGAAAGTTTACAAAAAATCCTCTACCATGACTGTATCACTGTTGCTCTCTCCCTTACGTACATCAACATTTGGTTTATATATTTAGGCATTCTTATGTTGGATGCACAAATGTTTACAAGGGTTATATCCTCTTGTTGGATTGTTTCCTTTATTATTTTGTAGTGACATTCTTTGTCTCTTATGATAGCCTTTGTTTTAAAGTCTATTTTGTCAGATATAAGTATTGCTACTCCAGTTGTTTTTAAATTTTCATTTGCATGAAATACATTTTTTCTAACCCCTTGCTTTTGACCTATGTGTATCTTTTGTTCTGAGTGGGTCTCTTGTAGACAGTACATATATAGGTTTTGTCTTCTTATCCATTCAGCTATTATGTCTTTTAATTGGAGCATTTAAAGCATTTACATTTAAAGAGATTATTCATAGGTATGAATTCATTGTCATTTTATATATTTTAAACTATGTTACTTCTCCTCCTCCTTCTTTTTCTTGAAGACCATTTAACATTTGTTTCAATACTTGTTTGTTGGTAACAAACTGCTTTAGCTTTTTCTTGTCTGGGAAGCTCTTTATTTGTCCTTCACTTTTAAATGATAACCTTGCTGGGTAAAGTAGTCTTGGTTGTACGTAGGTCCTTACTTTTCATCACTTTGGATATTTCATGCCAATCCCTTTTGATGTGAAATGTTTCTGTTGAGAAATCAGCTGACTGTCTTATGAGAGCTCCTTTGTAAGTAACTGTCTTTCTCTTGCTTTTACAATTCTCTCTTTGTCTTACCATTGGTCATTTTAATTATGATATGTCTTGGTGTGAGTCTCTTTGAGTTCATCTTGTTTGGACTCTCTTTACTTCCTGGTCTTGTGTGTCTTTTTCCTTCACCAAGTTAGGGAAGTTTTTAGTCATTATTTTTTCAAATAGGTTCTCAATCCCATGTGCTCTCTTTTCTCCTTTTGGTACTCCTATGGTGCAGGTGTTGTTACACTTCGTGTTGTCTCAAAGGTCCCTTAAACGATTTTCATTTTTTAAAATTTTTTCTTTTTGCTGTTCTAATTGGGTATTTTCTGGTACCTTGTCTTCCAAATCACTGATTCAGTCCTTTGTTTCATCCAATTTACTGTTTAATTCTTTTAGTGTACTCTTCATTTCAGATATTGTATCCTTTTTTTTCCCTGACAGCTTTTCCCCTATGGTTTGTATGTTGTTTTTCATGCTGTTGTAGTTCTCACTAAGTTTCTTGAGTAACCTTACAACCATTTTTTAGAACTTCATATCTGATAAATTGCTTGCTTCCACTTCATTTAGCTCTTTTTTTTTTTTTTTTGAGATTTTTCCTGTTCTTTCATTTGTGGCATATTTCTTTGTCTCCCCATTTGGGCTGCCTTTGTTTTTGTTTCTATGTATTAGGTAGATCTGCTATGACTCCTGGTCTTGGTAGGGTGGTTTTATGTAGTAGGTATCCTGTGGGACCCAGAGGCACAGTCACCTTGATCACCTGCCCTGGATGCCCTAGGAATGTCCCTTGTGTGGATTATATGGGCCTCTGGTTGTAATTGAGTCTTGATTGTTATTGGCTTGTTTGCGCATGGGTCAACCCTCAGTATAGCTGGCTGTGAGGGTCAACCCTGACCAAAGTGTATGAACTACTGTGCAGGTGCTGACAGCATGGAACAGAATTTGCCTTAGCAGTGTCTGATGGAGCAGAATTCTCGTTAGCAGGGTCTGGTGCCTGCTGAGGTCTCCCTTTGGAAATGGAACTTATGAAGTTTATTTGATCCAGCTCTGATGTTGTCTGAAGTTGACCACTGGGACCTCGTAAGAGAGATTCTGGTGCAGGCCAATGTCAGATGCTGCCTGTGACTGCCATGGGCAAACTGGAGCTACAAAGTGATCCATGTTTTGTGGCTGTCTCTGCTGGGCCTAGGTGTGTGCAGGAAGGACCAAGCTGCACACTAAGGCTGGCTTTTACCCACACCAGGCTGGGGGAAAGTCACACAGCACCCTGAGAGCTGCCTCTGCCTGCCTCGACCTGTTGGCTTCCTGCTAGGCTCAGTCACTGAAAGTCCCTCTGGTTGTAATTGAGTTGCACATAGGTTCTCAGTGAATAACCAGGTAGGGGCAAGTAGTGTTCACCAGATTGATACAGGTTTAAACCTGGTGCCAGTGCTGGGTCTGAGGCCACTCAGCAAATGTTGCAGTGTATACAAGTCTTTCTGCCACTTGCTGGGTTCTTGCACAAATCTGTGGTGGGGTGGGGTCTCAGACAGCCATCAGGGTGAGGCCAGCAGAGTTTATCAGGCCCAAGTAGACCAAGATTTGGCCATGTAAAAGGAGGGCTGTGCACTGGTGGGTGTATGAGGGAAAAGTGGCCCATGATGTAGAGCCACAAAACTCAGTCTGTCCCAGATTTTTGCAGGAGTTCTATCTCAGCAGGGTGGGGGTCACCAGAAGTCAGGAGATGGGGCTACTGGATCTCCTGTGAGGGGGAGTTGCTGATCAGGCTTAGGGAAAGGTGGGGAAAGTGACCTTTGCCCCAGAGCCACATAATTTAGTCTGTTCCAGATTCTACCTAGATCTCATAGGGTAGTGTCCCCAGGAGTCAAGAGGGTGAGGTCATTGGGAGCCCGGAGAGTGGGGTTCCTGTGAGACAAAGGTGCCAGCCATGTTCACAAGAAAGTAGGGGAAATGGCCCCCACCCAAAGCCACACAACACAGTCATTGACACCCCTGAGTCTGCCCAGACTTCTACACTCTGGACCAGGCAGCTGACTCCTTGGCAGGGTGCAAGCTTCACAGGGTGGGGTGAGGAGTCTGGAGGAAGCTATTGTTTTCTCCAGGGTGATGCTGTGTAGAGGAGAGTGCTCCATCCAAGAAAGCCAGCATCTGCAGTGTGGGGGAGGGACTCAGGGATCCTGGCAGCTGTCCCTTTAGCTCTCTACCCAGATCTGCAAACCCATCTCTCCTCACATGATTCTAGTCCATTTTGCCCACCCTCCACTGGAGCCCAGGATGAGTGGCTATGACTGAGATTTTGTACCCTGGCTTTTTAAGAGGATGCTGTGTCTCTGTAGACTCCTGTCTCTCCCTGGCTGACAGAATCCCTTCTGATTTTCACAGTCAGATGTTATATGGGCACCTCTCGTGGCTCCAGTGCCCAGATGCTGGGAAGCCAGGTGTGCAGTTGAGACCCCTTGCTTCTCATGTGGAGCCCCCACAGCTAAGAGATATCCCTCTGGAATTTCAGCTGCCACCTGTGGGAACAGGCCAGGGCTTTTCACATCTCCATCCTTCCTACCAGTCTCAGTGTGGCTTCTGCTGTAGATTCTTGGTTATAAGACTTCTCTTCAGCTAGTTTTCAGTTGCTTATTCAGGTTGCTTCTCTATATTTTAGTTGTAATTCCAGTTTGGTCCTGGGAGAAGGTGAGTGCAATATCTACCTGCTCTGCTGCCACCTTTGATTGGTTCCTTCTGAAGCAGGGCCTTCCAACCTGCAGCCCACGGGCCACCCGCAGCCCAGGGTGGCTAGGAATGCAGCCCAACAAAAAACTGTAAATTTACTTAAAACATTATAAGGGCTTTTATTTGTGATTACATGTTGCATTGTGTTTAATGTGTGACCCAAGACAACTCTTCTTCTTTTTGTGTGTCCCAGAGACTCCAGAAGTTTGGACATCCCTGCTCTAAAGACTTTGGTGTAA
>PVIA01015910.1:0-20923 GCA_004024845.1 Tonatia bakeri | reverse complement strand
GCATAAGCACTAATATGACACATGAGTCACAGTCACAGGGCTCCTAGTTTTACCTTAATGATCATGGATAAGATCATAACACACTCATTCAGTTACTTCCCAGGAATTAAATTCCCCAGGAGAGGGAAGCTGTGAACACCATAGAATGGAACATTTTTATTAGCAGATTCAAATATATCTTCTAAATTTTCTGTAATAAGTCAAAAGTTGATACACTTAGATTGACAAAACAATGTCAATATTTTACCTCGTTTGATAATTATTTATTTTTTATCATTTTTTATTGTTGTTCAAATACAGTTGTCTCCATTTTGCCACCACCACTTCCCCCCATCCCATCTACCCCCTCCACCCACCCTCAATCCTATCCCTTTTGGCTTTGTCCATGGGGCCTTTATTTATGTTCCTTGAAGACCATTTCCCTTCTTCCAGCCTCCCACTCCCACATTATCTCTCTGGCCCCTCCCCTCTGGTTACTGTCAGTTTGTCCTTTATTTCAAAGTATCTGGTTGTATTTTGCTTGCATGTTTGTTTTTTTGATTAGGTTCCACTTATAGGTGAGATCATATGGTATTTGTCTCTCATGGCCTGGCTTATTTCACTTAGGATTCCACCCACGCTGTTGTGAAAGGTAGAAGCTCCTTCTTTCTTTCTGCTATGTAGTACTTCATTGTGTAAATGTACCACAGTTTTTTTAATAAACTGAAGATGGGTACAAGACTTCAATATATGTGATACCAAAAAAGTCCTAGGGGAGAACAAAGACAGGAAAACCTCATATATTCTATGCACCCATATTTTCACTGATATGTCCCCTAGAGCAGGGAACATAAAAGAAAAAATAAGCAAACGGGATCTCATCAATATAGAAAACTTCAGCATGGCTAAAGAAAATGTCAGCAAACTGACAAGAGAACTAACTATACGGGAAAATATATTTGCCAATGACATCTCAGACAGGGTTTTTTTCTCCAGGATATATAAAAAGCTCATAGGACTCCACTCCAGGAAAGCAAGCAACCCAGTTAAAAAATGGGCAAAGGACCTGAATATACACTTCTCCAAGGAGAACATACAGAGGGTCCCAGAGACATGTGAAAGGATGCTCAGCATCATTAGCCATGACAGAGATGTTTGGTAATAAATTAGGTACTCAATGACTTTAATTATTGACTAGATGTACTAGAACTGAACTTTCAGTTGGACTTGTTAAACCAGCTTGAGAGCCCTGTCTCTGCTGTGAAGTGAAGCACAGTTGCCACCCCAGATGTGCCTTTTAGGATATTGATTCTGATTTTCTCATTGGGAAACAGAAGGCTCGAAAAAAAACAAACAAAAAATCATTTGAACTACTCTCTTAACTGCCTAGGAAGTATTTAGATGGGGGGCCAGCTCAAGGAAGAACACTCCCAGGGAAATGCTAAGAAATTACTTACTTGCCATTGCTTTGCTATGGAATCTCCATGCAAATCATTCACATTTTGAAGCCTCAATCCACAATGCTTTTTGTTCTTTGTCTTCAAAATTCATATAAGTCTTAACTACACAATACTTACTTGGGTCTCTGTGTTTTTCTCTTCAGAATATTCATTACTATAATAGACTTTGTAAAATGTCTCCTGTTAATCTGCCTCTATTGATTTGATTATTAGATGAGCTAGAGGAATTGAAAGGTGAGAAAAGAAAATACTCTCACATCTGGATGTCACGATCTCTAGTTGAACAATAAATGGAAACCTGATCAGTGTGGCTCAGTCTGTTGGGCATTGTCACACAAAGCAAAAACTGTCCCTGGGTTGATTAGAGGTCAGGGCACATGGCTATGTTGCAGGTTTGGTCCCCTGTCCAGGTCCACACAGGATGCAACCCATCGATGTTTCTCTCTGACATCAGTGTTTCTCTCCCTCCCTTTCTACATGATTTTCCTTTCAATAAATAAATATGTAAATAAATTAATAAAATACATATATACAATTTTTGGAAAAAAATGAAAGTTAAAAGAAAAACAACCTCTCAGCTGTGAGGAAAATGGTGGAGTCTTCTCAGGAAAACTGGTTGCAAGAGATATATTGCCAATAAGACAAGGATGCATCCTGCTAAACATAACAGGATAGTTTTGTTTTCTGCTCTTAAATTGTCTTCACCAACACAATCCCATAACTGAATGCAGAACTTTGCTTTGTCTACAAGCAGGAAGACATCTGAACTCTAGTAACCAATAACACCCAAACGGAATGGTGGTAAGGGAGAAATCACTCAGATTTCAAAGACAATAAAAATAGCAAAATGGATGTGAGAAATGAAGCCTCCAAGGCTAAAGTCTCTCATCCTCCATCTCCTTGTTACTACTCTGGCATATAGACAATAAATAAAAAAGACTTTACTTGCAAGTACTTACACCAGCATAAAGATTTTAATACAATAGGTATCAATTTATGGTTGCCAAACTAAAAATCTTTTGACCTCTAATTAATTTTGGCATGTGAAATATTTTTAAAAGACAGTTCTAAAATTGAACTGAATAAATGACCAGAATATCTTTATTGTAAGTTAGAAGCTTCTAGGAGGAACACAGATAAATCCTCTCCTTACAAAGAATAATATTCTTCTTGAAGCACATCTACTGAATTCTTTTCTTTTAATTGCTGTTCAAGTACCGGTGTCTCCATTTTCCTGCCACCACTTTTCTCCATCCCACCCACTCCCACCTCCCACCCTCAATCCTACCCCTTCTTGGCCTTTGTCTATGGGTCCTTTCTATAAGTTCCTTGGGAGATAAATTATCTTTCTTCTAATCTCTAAGGGGTGTCTATGAGATTTACAACCAGGAGACCAATGGGCAGCAGCAGCTCATCCCAGACAAATACCCTAGAACTTTCCACATAATCTTCACCTATGTGATTCTGCAATAAGCTGACAGCAGCCGCTCCTGGCCTAACATCCTTCCTGTACTGTTACAGGAGAGCCACAGCAGCACCCCCCCCCCCTTCTCTCTTCTGCTTCTCTTTTTATTCTAGGCCCATCCATGTTTCGGTATCCACAGGTTTAATGAATATACCTTCAAAATAACCTAGGCTTGTTTTGTGAGGGTCTTCCTGCACAAAGCTAGGAATCCTTGTACTACTGGCTACCCTTAGGCAAACCCACCCTGGGCCATATCCCCTTGGTAACATTTAGAAGTAAGGCTATTGCAAAAAGAAGTAAAGACATGTGTAAGTGTCAAGAGGGATAAAAAGTAAGTGCTTTGTCTTAACAAGTTGGTCATGTCTGAGTGAGTAAAAAGACAAAAAAAGTTGAGGAAAGTTGTAGAATGTTACTGGAATAGAAAAAAATGAGAAAAGAATTTTATGAATAAATGCAAGAACCTAATGATCTGAATCTCCTAACACCTTAACTGAACAATGACTACCAACTATATTAATTCAAATGGAAACCAAAGTGGCTACAAAACATGGGCCTCCATACCTGCTGCTGAAGCACAGGAAATTTACTTATGAAACTCTTACTGTCCTCCTTGTAATGGGGTGAAGCCAGACTTCCCCAAATAGGGGTTTGTGAAGGGGTACAGAAGTCAGAGTGTCCAAAAATATAGGATATCCTCACCTCTAAAAGTCTGTACTGGGGGATGGGACACATGGAACAGGGACATTGAGAGTTATTTTGCATATCTACAGTTGACCAGCTTCATAACTGATATGCAAAAATAGTTATTTTACATATCTTAAACAGCTGGCTATCTTAGTAGATATGTTAAGTAGCTGTGTCCATGCTTTGATCCAGGGAGACAGGAGTGACTTTGACCCAGGATGTACAACCCCTGGTTCCAGCACTCGTAGGAGAGCTTCCAGATGATTCATTCCACACCACAGAACCATGTCCGCCCAGATTTATTATGGAATCCAAGGAAGACTACAAGAATTTGGGAATGCTGGCAGATGTGGCCAATTGTGGAATGAGTCGGTAATGGCGTTGCAGAGGACAAGTCATACTAGGATTTAAACCCAGCCACAGACAGCCATTAGGGTGGAACCACATGGTTTAGATGCTCCATTTACTACCTGACTCAGGTAGCAGGAGAGACAATGAAGGACTGGGGAAAGGGATAATGTGAGACTTTGCAGGAAAGGAAAGGGGTGAAAGGACTCTTGCTGGTGGGTCACAAGAAGGTGTGACATAGTTTTGGATTAAGAACTGGAGATTCCGGCAGTGAAACCACTTATGCTGCTGCAAACCAGGGAGGCCTGCCAGCCCAGGACACATTACCAAGAGGAACTGGGAAAAGAGAGGTGCAGACTTCCTTTATTTTTTCTTCTTCTAGAGGATGGGTACTCCTGATTGGCAGATTATGACACTGGCCAACTGTGGGGAAGGAAGGACTGTGTGTATTTGTGGGTGTTTTAAGGGACTTTGGGATTTTAACACAGACATTAAGTCATTACTCTAAGTCTATATAACTTGGGAATAAATAATTCTTTTCTTTTCCACCAAACCCTGGCATTAAGAGTAATAATTCCAATTCGTGGTGGTGGGCAAAGAATTCACAGTGACAGAGGGATGAAAGGACTCTGGTCCATTCTGTAACATCCTCACTTGTGGAACTGTTAGATGGTAATTGTACCTGACAGCATTCTCTTCTCACAGCCTGTCTGCAAATAAACCTTAAGGTTATAGCTTCCAAGTATAAAACTAGCAGAAATCAGGTTAATAATTAATACTTAATAATAGATTGGTCTTAGTAAATAAGAACCCATCTTATGGTCAGATGATTAAAACTGGGTTGGTGTATAGTGTGTTCTCAAACTACAATGAAAAGTAATAAGAGATGCAAAACACAGAGAAATGAGACAACACAACTTAGATCATGAAAGCCTACAGGTTAGAAATGATCCAGAGTGTGTTTCTAATAAGGCCTGTGGGACATGACTGCCTCCCATTTACCTGCTTTTCCTTTGGAGTCCATTCAGATTTGACTTCTGTCTAAGGTTGTGGTCTTGCTGCATCACCAATGGTTTGTTGTTCAGCAAGACAAATCCTACCACTAAGACTTCCTAAGATTCCCTTCCAAGCATTTGAGACAATATTATCTAACCAAAAATTTGGTCATCAATGCATTCTTTAGGTTGATTTAAAACCAAAAGTGTCAGTGTGGACAAAAAAGGGACCACATGCTAAACCTGACAAGCTCAGGGGAGGCCAGCATGGTGGAACTTACAAACTCAGAGACCTGAGATGACCACATAGGATGGTCTGAAATTAAAACCTTTAATCCAAAGTGACTCATGGTGGGCACTCATGTCCTAGGCTGGTATCATTCCTGAGAAAGCTGAGTCTTCAACTTAATTGAAGACAATGACTTAATGTCATTGACTTTTTGCCTCTAACATAACATACCTTTAAAATGTCAGAATGATATTCCTGACCCACACTGCACCCTAGCAGAGAAAACATAACTTTGCATTACTATTGTTACTGTCTTCATTGTTAACTACTAATGATTCTGTACCAACCAACCTAACAATTGCATGTGTGTATTTGTTTTACTTTTTACCCAGCCTCAGAGATTTGAGCACTTTGCTTTCTCCCACCTCCCTAATCTTTTGCCAGTGGATTTAATATAACCATGTGGAACTCTGCCTTTCATTGTCTGTATAAAATAAGGTGCAAAATTGCCACTTTTCAGAACATTTTCTCAATCCATTGTGACTTTGCTTCCTGCAATTATTCTATTTGGCTCGAGTAAGCTCATAAAAATTCTCTTCAGGTTGAATAATGTCTTACATTGACAACTGAAAATTCTAATCTTCTGATCACAGCTTGGTCTTTCTGGTGATATGCCGTCACTCTGCAACTATCCAGAGGCCTTCCAAGAGTTGCCTCATCAAAACAGAAAGCACTCTTAGCACCCACATCACTTAGAAAATTCCAGGAGTTTTAGATGTCCTTGTCTAGAATCCAAGAAAGAAGTCCAAACATATTTTTATGACATCACATGAGGCAACTGATGCTTACTGAGGTGGGGTCACTCACCCAGAGTCACACAGCCTGCAGCTGGACTCAGACATGTCATGTGTGGTCTGTGAGCACCTGGCATATATCCTTCCTTTTTCTTAGATTTCCTCTTATTTCAAAGGGATTCAAAAGTTAAACACTACCTTTCCCCTACTCCTGGTGATTGAGAAGCCACATGTGATTAAATGCAGTTTCTGAGGTGCACTGGTCCATAGTTTATAAGCTGGAATTTAGATGGGGCCATTATTTCTGCTACTGAGTTGACTGAAGGGTGGGCTATGGCAGACATAGCTTCATGTGAAGAAGCAGGTGTTTCTGTCCTTCTGGGTGAGGCTGTGGCTGTGCAACCTTGAAACAACACATCCAGGGTAAACTCTCTAACTCCCATTTCTCTACCAATGGATTGGTTTTATAATTACTGATTGTTTGCATTATAGAGTTTTCTGCACACATCTTCTTGGTTGGTTTACTTGTAATAGCCCCAAAGTGGAAATAACACAAATGTTCATAAAAGAGTGAATCAGTAAACAAAATCAATGCTACCCTGGAATGAAATACAACTAGAGTATAAAAAAATGAACTATGTCAAAATAATTGTATTCAGTGAAGAAGCCAATCTCAGCTGAAAATTATATATTTTATGATAAAAACTGAAAATTCCAGAAAATTCAAAGGAATTTATGGTGAAAAAAGTCACTGAGACTTTTCTTAACACTAAAAAGGAGGTGCAGTGATGAAGAAATAAGAGATTACAACAGGGCATGAGAAGACTTTAGTAGTATGGGACATGGTCTCTATTTTCTTGGTACAACTTGTCTGGTGCATGGATCTGAGAAAACTTCATAAATTGTATACTTTCAACATGTTAATCTGATTATATTCAAGTATATTTCAATGAATATATATAAAATTGTTATGAAATATTACCTAAAGTATAAGTTGAATAAAAAGTACTACACTAAAAGAAAAAATACTTAATTATGACATTTTTTGCCCATTTTTCTCCTTGTCTACCAGGCTATGGTAGAATTAGTTGGCACGCTAGAGTCTTTCTTGGACACTGCTGATCCCATTCAGCACAACCCACAGCCCAGCAAGGCCCAACCTCACCAGCATGAATCATTGCACAGTCTTTCTAGCTCTCCACATTCCCCACAATGGGCTGCATAGTCTCCTCTGTCCACCCAACCATCAGCCCACTGCATGCCAGTCCTCTGTGGAAAGGGTTTTGTTTTGTTTTTTTTCTGCCCTCTATTCATCAAGGAAAAAATGGCCACTAATTGTACTGGTTGCAGACAAGAAATCACTTTGTCAGAAGTGCTCTCTGTGACCTCCAGACCAGCTGAGACTCAAATACATGTTGTGCATGCACCCGAAGTTCTCCTTCACAGCCCTTCACTGGATTATAGGAAACTCCCTAGAGCCATGATTAATCTGAGACCCTGTCTCTGTTACAACAAACACAATAGGCACAGGGTCCACATATGTTTTATTCTCTTTGGAGCATCCAGGGCACAGCCAAAAGCCTGACATGTCACAGATATTCCATAAACACTCATTAAATCAATAAAGTAAATCACACAATGGAAGACTGTCATCCTGAATGACAATTGCAATCAAATGATGTTTCTTATAGACACACAGGCATGGGTGTCAGCATGAGAGGAGACCTCCACATGCTTGGGGACAACATGGAATTGGGGTTTGTCTCATACAGTCACAAGGAAGGAAAGGAAGCTCATAACACTAAGTGGTGCCAATGCTCTTTATTCTTCCAAAAATCACAGCCCTACATAGTCCCACCTTGTGAGTTATGTCTCATCACCCTAGGCCTGTGTTTTGTATGTTCTCACAGTTCCATGACTGGATAGAAACCCTTGATCCTCAACCCCTGAAAGAGTTACTGCCAGGAGAGGAGGGATCATACACTGATCTGATAACAATAAGGATGGAGTTTTCATTCACATGGCTCATGATATGTGGGACACCTGCTTGTTGTTTTTGAAGATGTCTCTCTAGGTCATGATGCCCTTGGGAACAAGGGAAACTTCTTGTGCAGAACAGGACAACTGGGAATCTGTGATTGCTTCCATCTCAGAGGGGCTAAGATTTCTACAAGAACATTTCTTCCCCCAGCAGAACACAAAGGGCCCCTGGTTGAGTATTCACCTGGAGATGCTCCAGCTCCTGGGCCCTGTGGACAGACAGGGACACAGACATGACTTATATGCAACATCCCAATGTAGTGATGTTGGACACACAGGGAATTTTGGGGATCAGTCTTCCAGGCCAGCACCCTCCTCCAAAAGCTTCAGAAGCATCTTCGCCAGACCCTTCCTTTGAACACTTGAAAGCAGAGACCTCTGTCTAAAACAGTACATTGCCCTGGTTTCAAAGTTTTCCTGACACTGGACTCATAATATTTGGGATAATGCCTGCCTTTACACAGGGCACACCTTGCACTTGTCAACATCCTTGTGCAGCACCTAACATTGGCTGCAAGTTCACTTCTGTTCTCTAGGGAGCAACACTGACACACACATGAAGTACACACATGAATCTGGCTTTGGCTAAGAAGATGTAGAAGTAGCCTGATTTTCGTCCCCTGCTTCAACAGGCTTTACTAAACCCTCCCTCCTGCCTGCTTTGTCCCACCTGCTACCTCTAGATACTGTTAACAGACAGGTGCTGTGCAGCAACACTGACAAGCCCAGGGGGCCACATGGTAGACCTGACAAGCCTCACAGGATATTCTGATCAGAAATTTCTACCTGGGCAAGTGATGGCAGGTTGCCACATCCCAAGCCTCCATTTACCTAAGCAGAGGTTTTCTTTCACTTCCTCATAGGTTTTATGCATCCTTGTTTGCCTTCTACTTTGACTATAATGTATAAAATAAGCTACAAAACTGACTTTACAGGATTTGAGCCCTCACTCCCAGACATATGAGGTCAGTTTGACTCAGATAAACTCATTAAATTGATCTATAGGTTTGAACTTTTTTTACTTTGACAGGGCATTGGAGCACCTCCTCCTTCATGTGGTTCTGTGCTGCTCTGTACCTCATGAATGGCATCATCCATGGCAAGACACGGTAGCCACAAGAAAGCCACCCAAGCAGAAATTAGAGTTTCTCCCAATAGCCAGGCAGCATAAGGACAAATCCAAGAAACAGACATGGAGAGGGGTGGTCTACATGAAGCTGTCCCCTGAAAACCAGAAAGGCTGTAGGCACCTACCTTTCCCCACAGTCTTTTATGCCTCAGACATGGAGGACATGTCACACTTCACACCCAAAAACTGCAAGTCCTATGGAGACTGCTAGTTTTGTGTGTTTGTCCCAGGAAGCAAAAGCCAGTCTGGTGAAAACTTGAGAAAAAAGGGTTTCCTCTACAATTATCATGAAGCTTGACACCTGCTCACACCCAGAGTCATCTTTGTGACCTTCCTGCTGGGAGGAAAAAGCATCTGAGACCATTGAGAACATGGAGAGGACCCAGTGCCCATCTGGGTTTCAGTGTCACAAACAGAAATGATACAGGCTTTTAGGACACATGCAGCTCTCTGAGTGGTGCTGAGAGTCCCAAGACCAAGTCTCAGTAGTTGCCAATGTTGGCCTTAGTGTGTCATCCTCTCACGGACACATGTGCCCCCATCAGCTTTGCTATAGCAAGTGTACCTTACAGGACAGTTGGATCAACCTCTCCTGACAGCTTGTCAGATGCAGAGTCTCTGACACACTGCACTCCAGATTCTGTAGTATAACAGGATATGGAGATTTCCCCTGTGCACAGAGAGCATGCCAGATCATTCTACCTTCACATCAAGTGATCACAATTTGAATGGGCACCCACATTACCTGGACAGCTGCTGAAGCTGCATTTTTAAGATGTCACCATAGAGATGTTGAAAAAGTTTCACATTGGATCTGAACCACTAGGGGTGACATCATTTTGACAGCCATTTCAGAGTTAACACTAGAACTCCTGCTCTGAAGGGAAAACTCAAATATGAAAGAGAGAGGGCTATGGGGCAGACTACTGTACACCCGACAGGGAGCTGTGGGGAATGTCTGAAATTTGGACACCTCAGGTGTTACTTTTTCATAATGCAACATGGGAGTTGGTGTTTGTGTGTGTGTGGTATTGAGAGGCCTTAGAAGTTGTCAGGGAACAATAGTATAGGGGAATTGTACTGGTTACAAAATATATGGGTGGCAAAAATGAAGGCAGGTAGAGGTATGGTACTGTGCACAGACCCCGCCCCCAGCCCACATGACAGGAATAGTAAACGTGCCATAGAATAAAGCTCATCACACAGGTAGGACACACAGCAGATTGCACCATTCTGGTCAGAGGTGCCTCTGAGCCTCACAGAACCTCAGACATTTTTCAGGAGCAGCCACAGAGCAAGCAGCAGACACCATGGGATCTTTGTCAGTCTTTACCCACAGAAGACTTGTCCACTGGCACAGGCTCCTGCTGGTTGGTGAGTAGGAGACAATTCTTTGGGGTAGAGTACGGATGTGACACAGAGACTGGCTGGGGTCTGATGAAGAGACCAGTGCTCTGAGAAAAGAGGAAAGGCTTCTGTCTGGACCTGAGGGTGAAGGAGAAAGGAGCAGAGTAGGATGAGGAAGGGGACTAAGCAAGAAGAAAATCTCATAATCTGGAAGAGGTGAGAGGCAGAAAAGTCTCAATTGCTGTGCATTTCCTGTTATTTGTCATTGAGTTGTCATGCTGATACATTGATTTATATCAGGAAACAACAGAAAAATTTAACAAGGTGTGGTAGACATTGTCTTTATCACCAATGTCCTAAATGGGCCAATAAATCCCAGGACATACAGGACACTGGATCACACATTCACTCAACTGCATGTATTTCTAGGCTGTTGCAACCACTGGAGGTACAAGATCAGACAAACCCTGCTCTCTTTGAGTCCATGTTCTATGGAGGGTAGAGGGAGAAGGAAGAATCAAAATTTAATATCAGGAACCCACAAAAAATATGAAAAAAAAGAGAATAGACACAGGTCGGAAAGTGAAGGCAGAGAATCTTTAGATAAGGTGGTCAACAAAGATGCCTTTCAAAAATGCCCCTGAGTATCAGGTGGTGTCTGAGCACAGTGAAAGGGTGAGCAAGACAAAAAAGTAGAGAAGAGTATGTGAAACAAAAAAAATAAAATCTTCCAAGGTGCTGAAATAAAGGGGACCATGCCTCTGACCTTGACCTGAGAGAGACACACTCACCAGATGACAAAGGCTGAGACAAAAAGAGACCTGCTCAGCCTTGAGGGCCTCACCTTTCCATCTCAAACGTAGATACCAAAAATGATTCATTTTTTTTCTTATTTCCTAGTCTCACTGTTAAACTTCTGGAGCCAGCCCACCACAACTCAAGTGACAGTTGGTTCGGTCAATGCTCTCGAAGGGACGGATGTGCTTCTACGTAACCTCAATAAGCCTCCCAATGTTGCAGGCCTCATATGGTACAGGGGATATAGCACTGACAATAATCGAATAATTGCATTTCTTACAGTAAACACAGTAATCCATAAAAGAGTTGTTTCAGATGGACCAGTGATAATAAATTATGATGGGTCATTGATGTTAAAGAATGTCACCATGAACGACTCGGGAATCTACACCTTAGTGATCCAACTACAAGACTGCTCAACCATCACAGGACGTACACTGCTTAATGTATACCGTGAGTGATTGCTCTTTGACTCTGGTTGTCAGGTGGGGTGAATTCCACTTCACACGTGGGACTGCTATATGCTGTACACTACCTCCATTCCCCTTGGCATTTTCATTCAGGGTGGATTTTGGTATTTAATGAAGGATACACAGCAAATGCAGACAAACTTCCTAAGAACTCAGTTCCCTTCTCAGATTGCAGCCTTGCAGAGTGTCAATGCAGACAGAAGGATCAGTTTGATGGGAGTAAGTCACCAGAGGGAGACGAGACTAATTTCAACCTGCTGGGCACCTGCCTATTAACTTGACCTTGAGAATGACCTAGTGGTCAGAGCTCAGTCTGAGAGGCCCCCTGAAAATCTTACAAATTTCAGCTCATAAACCCCATCCAAGAACGCTGTCCCAGGGATCTTTACTCCAAGGACATTGCTGACCCTGTGCTAGGTTGGGTTTGGCCTCCTCAGAAGGACTGAGTGTGTAAAGTTTAATGGGTGCCCAAGTCACAAGGCTCCTGAAAAAGGCACCAGTCAAGATTAATGTCCAAGAGCCTCATCTCACCAGAAATGGAGTTTGGTCTATCACCTGAGTTTTGTGTGAAGAGCCAAGTTAGACAATGTCCTTGTAGATAGCTGACTATCCTGGGGGTCTCAGGAAAGTTCAGAGAAAGGTCAGCATCCTCAGAAAGAAACAGAAAAAAAGATGCTCCAGAAAGCTCCTCATTCACCAGGGATCAGCCAGGGGTTCTCTCTTGGAGCCCATCAATAACAGATTCTTCTTTTGAGCAGCTTTTCTATTTCAAGATTTAGGTCAGATCCTCTAAATATTTTGCAGTCATTACACTGACACCCTGGCAGCCAAATATTCATTGAGAAGAAACTGAGAAACAGGGAGATATGGTCATTACAGCAGAGTCACACAGACCCTGAGCAGGTGATCAGGGTCACTAGAGTTTGGTTTGTAGCCACAGACTTAATTCCTCTACCTCTGGGGCCTTATGGGGGAGTCTTCAGATTCCTAAACCAACAAAGTGGTTCAGATCCCTTTCCCTTAGGTGTCTACAATCACAGGAATATATTTTAGTCTGTGAAGGGAAAAAAATGGAGGCTATCTATTTTTACTCTAGAAAAACATTATCTTCAGTAGCAATCAGAGTCACTGCATAGATTCCCAGGCATCCCCCTCAGTTGCCCTATCCACACCTCCCTGCACTAAATTTGACATCACTTATTTGTTTCCTGTTTTGGTGCAGTCTTTCCCAGTAGATGTAAAGGAAAGGACTTTTGTTTCTTATTCTCCACTCTACCCCTGAAACCAGCTCAGGATGAATATTTAACAAGCACTCAGTTGCTTTTGATGAATTAGGAAGAAATAAATGGTGAATGAATGAATGAATGAATGAATGAATGAATGACCCAAAATCTCTTCAGAGCCTGGAACCTGGATGTAGTGTCCTTGGAATCCTCACCATAAGGAACAGGCCTTCTGTGGTCTCAGGAACTAAGACCATCATCTCAGATCCTTTTCTTTTCTCTAATAAAATAGGAGTTGCTATTGGTCTTAGTCCCTGGGGTATTAATAATAATGTTCACACACAGAAGAATTTTAAGTTTTTTTCCACTTTCTGTCTCATACTCACTTAACACGAATTGCCCACAAGTGCCAGAATTTCAGCAAGTCCATGCTGCCCACTTGCTGGAAGACATTGATTTTGCATTTTCACAAGTCCACCTACCCAAAGGCAAGAGAATATCTTTCATGGTCAAGGGCAGAACACATGATTTGGCTGTCATTATCAGTTTCTACCTGTCCTTCTTCCTCTTTGCTAAATCATTTCATGGACCCTGCTCTATCATTCATTGACTCACTGCCTCATTTTAATCACATCCACCTGGAAAGACCTGATCTACCTCTTAGCCCAGGGCCTGAGTAGTCAGCTTATCACTGGCCTGCTTCTGTTCTCTATGTGTTATTTCTGCTCAAAATTCACCCAGTCTCTAGGATGTTCTGGGAAATAGAATCTCATAGAAACACACCTCAGATGGGCAATAAATGTCTGTGCAGCAAGAGGGAATGGTTTCTGGTCAAGCAGGCAGTCAGGTGGTCAGTGAAGAACCAGGAGAACTGGAGCAGTCTCTCAGAATCCCTGTCCTATGTCTTTCCTTAACCAACACTGATACTTAACTGACACCTGAGAAAGTCTGTAGTTTCCCCCAGACATATAGATGAAGGGCATGTATTCTCTGAGTGCTTTGAATCCCAAATATGTTCTTGTGATAAGCTGACCAGCCTTGTTAGTTCTAAGACTCCAGTTGACTAAAAGGTGAGAGGTACCAACTGTGCCTGAGGAAGCTTTTGGAGATATCAAAGGTACCACGCAAGGCATTTTTTTTTCTCTTTCCTGCAGAGCAGAGTTAACCACAACCAACATCACAAGCAACAAATTCAACCTTGAGAGTTTTGATTTTCATTGTTGTACATAATAGTGATGTGGGCATCATTTTCTTTAACTATGTGCCATTTGTATATATTCTTTGAAGAAATGTCTATTCAAGTATTTTGTTCCATTTATAAATCAGATTATTTGGTTTTGTGGTTGTTGAGTAGATTTTTTTGTATATTCCAGATATTAACCTTTTATTTTTCATATGATTTGCAAAATATTTTCTCACATTTCATGGGTCATGTCTCAACATTTTATGTCTTTTTTGATGAAGGGATATTTTGATTTTGAGAATATCCAAATTGTCTATTTTTCGCCTGTCCTCTTAGTGTCACATTTGTGAAATCATTGCCAAATTCAATGTCATAACGCTTCTCTTAATACTTTTTAAAGACATTTTACAGTGTTAGGTCTAACCTTTAGAATTTGATATAATTTTGCTTACTTTTGTTATTTTTGATATTAATATGAAGTTAATTTTGATACAATTTTGACTAAATTCTGTGTAGTATCAGACAGGAATCCACATCATTAATTTTCATGTGGGTGGTGCTGTTCAACAGCATTCATTGAAAAGACTGTATTTTCTCCATTGAAGTCCTGGCCTTTTCCCTTTTTAAAATTAATTAATCATTTTTTTATTGTTGTTCAAGTACATCTGTCGTTATTTTTCTGCCACCGCTTTCCCCCATCCCACCCACCCCCACCTCCAGCCCACAATCCATCCCTGCTTTGGTTTGTCCATGGGTCCTTTATACACGTTCCTTAATGGTCCTTTCCTCCTTTTTTCCCCTGTAATTCCCCTCCTCCTTCCCCTCTGGTTACTGTCAGTTTGTTGTTCATGTCAGTGTCTCTTGTTATATTTTGCCTGAGGTTATATGTAGACAGAGAAGAGTTTAAGCTCTTTTCTTAATATTATCACCTGAAATTAGACAATTGTCCTCCAAATGCCTGGACAACCCTCTGGTTACCTTTACATAAGTCACTGTGGGCTGTGAGTGGCTGAGGTTTCTGTGGAAGCCATGTGGCTGCATGTCTGAAGCCCATCTCAGTGAGTCCCTTTCTCTGTTTCTCCACAGCACTTCTGAGAGCACCCACCCTCCTAGCCAGCAACACCACAGTCACAGAGAATAAGGATGCTGTGGTCATGACCTGCCAAACAAACGCTCATGCCATTCACTGGTTGTTCAATGGCAAAAATTTGCAGTTCACCGAGAGAATGAAGCTGTCACTTGACCGCAAAAACCTCACCATAGACCCTGTCCAGAGGGAGGATGCTGGTAATTACCAGTGTAACACCTTCAACCCCATGAATTCTGCTAAAAGTGCATTCCTTGCTCTGGATGTGAAATTTGAGTGATTCTCCTTTCCCTCTCTATGCTGTTAAACTTGAAAAAAAGTTGTTATTTGCAATATCATAACTGATTCATTCTGAGGGTGAATGGTTCTTAAAGATTTATTGAGTCAATAAACACTAGAAAAATGTGAGTGGACATTGTCATTATTGTTGAGTAAAGGTCACATTCCATACCAACTCCCACCTTGGTTTGGTTTCATGTGTACCATGTCTACAGTGGAGGGGTCGTTGAGACACTGTGTCCCTCAGAGGATGAGCAGTAGTTGTGTGATAACAAATGAAAGAAGGTAAAGAGATTAGAGAATCTGAGCTCTGTGTCCTGTCCAGGAACACATGTGGAGGGCACCTGTTGTAGACAATGGGAATGGACAAGAGGACAACAATGTGAGTAGCAACACTGATTTTTGTGTTTCTCTTCAATGTCTTTTAAAAGATTTGTAAAGTCTCTTGAGTATTCTTCCTTCTATGTCAATAAAATTATTTGCATGAGTTTAGTACACTTCTGTTCTTTTTGTTAATAAGGTATATCTGTAAACTTTGGTAATAAAACCAAGGCTTTAGTTCAAATGTTCTAGTTCAGACTAATGCCCATGGAAGTTGAACTGACCTCATACTTTATAGAGCTAAGCTTCACATCTTCAGACTTTTGGTAATTCTTGGAGAAAAGACATCACCCAAAGTGAGTGAAACTGGAGGTGAGGAGTTTAGGTAAATCTTCCTAACTTCAAGAGGCTGTTAAAACTCCCATCATATTATTCATGGAAAACCCTTATCAGAGCAAACTGTGTGGTAAATGTCAGTTCCTCTGCACTTAGGTAACTAACTAATCAGGCTGAATCAGGTGACACCTGCCATGCTGTAGGGTCAAGGACACACTTCTTTAGTGATTAATTTTGATGAATGGGAAAGTGACTGTAGAGATAAATATAATGTCTGAATGGAATTCTCCAGAAGCACAGCCCTCTGGGAGATTAGGTTCTGGCTCTATTCAGGGAGTCTCAGTTATTTTGCACCTCTTTATAAATTGCAGGAATTGATGCAGATGCAAATTATGTCTTGCCTGCAAGAGCTGTAGTTGTGTTTCCTTCCACTGTGCAGAAGGCAATTTGGTTATGACACAGAGGCCTTCATGTTACTTCAGAGTCTTTAACCTTGAGACAGGTTCTTCCTGATTGCAGGCCTCTGACCTCCATATTTTACAGAATTCTCTTTAGATATGTAATTGCATTTTGTAAGTACACATTTTTTTTGTCCTTTGGAATACACACGAGTCTCCTTAAAATTATGTTGTTAGTGTTATCATTCAGACAGTATCAATCAAAAGAATCTGTACCCATCCTTAAAATTTAATCATCCTGGTGTCCCTGTGTCTCACTTTCTGTGGGATGTACAAGCATAACTTGGGTGAGGAGTTGAAAACCCATGATATAAAAAGACCTGTGAAGATTTTGAGAAAACTTTTACTTTTTTTCTTTTAATTGGAGGCTCAGTTTGTTTAAAAGTATTTTAATTATTGATATATTTCTGTTTAAACATTATCTTACATCTTATTTTTATTATTGTTCTGGTACAGTTGTCTCCATTTTCCAGCCACCACTCCACCCAGCCCACACATACCCTCTCTTTCACCCTGAGTCCTATACCTTTTTGTCTTTGTCCATGTGAACTTCATGCATGTTCCTTGATGACCCTTCCAATTTTTTCCCCATTATCCCCTTCTCTCCTCCCCTCTGGTCATTGTCAGTTTGTTCTTTTTTTCAGTGTCTCTGGTTATATTTTGCTCACTTGTTTGTTTTGTTGATTATGTTCCATTTATAGGTGATGTCATATGGTATTTGTCTTTCATGGCCCAGCTTATTTCACTTAGCATAATGCTCTCTAGTTCCATCCATGCTGTCCTGAAGGGTAGAAGCTCCTTCTTCTTTCTGCTGAGTAGTACTCCATTCCTTGAGAAATCTTTGGTAGTTTCTACTGCATACATCACCCACCTCCTTGGTTAAGCTTATTCCCAAGTATTCTAGTCTTTGTCATGGTATTGTAAATGGAACTGTTTTCTTAATTTAACTTTTTAATATTTATTGCTGATGCAAAGAAATGAAATGATTTTGTTTGTCTCCTGCAACTGCACTGAATTTATTAGTTTTAGAATTTTGGGAGGGGTGAAATTTTTAGTGTTTCCTACATGTAGCATTATGCTTTCTATTAAAATAAATCATTTTCTTTTTTTGCTTTCCCATTTTGGTACTTTATTTTATCTTTCTGGCTAACTGTTTCAACCAAACTTCTGATACAATGTTGAATAAGTGGGGAGAGCATTTTTTATATGGTTCATGATCTTAGTAAATTTTGATGTTTCTCCTGACAGTATTGTGCTAGCTGTAGACTTTCAAGCATGACATTTAACATATAGAGTGGCTTCCTTCTAGGTCTACAGTCCTTGTCTTTTATCAAAACCATAACCACTTCTCTCTAGAGATTTTACTTCATGTTGATATTCAATCCATAAGCCAAGAAAGTAAAGTCTCAAAGGACTGAGAAATTTAGATGAAACTTCTCAAAATCCAAGATTATGAATATTGGGTTGTTTCATTTTTCTTTCCTTATAAATGACTTAATGAGAGGTAAATGTCTTTAATTACAGTAAAGTTTAATTTGTCCCAGAGTCTTAAAGAAGTGGCAAGCCTGCCTTCTTTGACATTTACGGAATTTTATATGAGGAGTGTGACCTGAACATTTTGGAAGTCTAAGAAACTTCTAGGAAAGAATCAATAAAAGCTTATGAGAAAAAAATATTTCATGTGATAATATGGCTAGAGGATAGCACATGGGCTGGGAAGTGGTTTCCTGTGCTGGTACAACAAAGATGTTCACAGGAACAAGTCAGGGTTCACCCTGGAGTAATGTGGCATCAGAGAGAAGGCACCGTCCACTTTTTATACATTGTCATCTCAGTGATGACAATGGTCATCCTGTTCAAGCCAGGACCATCCCCTGGTGAACTTTACAGAGCCTACTATATACTATGTGTGGCTGAGATCTCTGAGGAAGCAGCATCACCCCAGATCCCAAGCCTACTCTCAAAAAGTCACATCATATGATTCTCTATAGATCCCATGAAAATGACCATCCTCCTAGACAGTAACACTACAGTCACAGAATGCAAGGATGCCATGGTCAAGACCTGAGACACAAATGTGATCTCCACACAGTGATTAATCTGTGGCATGAGTCTGCAGCTCAAGGAGAGAATTAATCTGTCCTTGTGTTACAAAAATGAGTCCCCTCAGGGTCTTTTGCTACTCTAGGTTCTTCCCACTATTTTATTCAGGACTGTGGCTCTTAATGCCATAGTATAATAAAAAGGACAAGAATTATTTAATAAAAAGGCATACAGGTTTAGAATAATGGCAGAATTCTGCCATTAAATCTCACTCCCTTCAGAAGACAAAGATAGACCCACAAACACATCGTTGTGCCCTCTACCCTTTGTCCAGTCAGGCCAGTTTCAGATCATGCCAGTGAGAAGTATTGCCTTCAAGAGAAAAGAAAAAAAAACTGAAGTCTGTAGCTCACTTCTCCTGGTTCCTCCCCATAATTTTTACTTGGCTGGGCAGGTCTCCCTCAGTTTCTAACACCATCAGCTATGTTGTAGAGTGTTGGAAACCACCCTGCCTGGTTTCAGGAACTATAACCCCCATGGCTAAGGCTGAGTGAGTGACCTTCGGACCTAAGCCACTAAGGAGACAAAGCTTATCTCCCTTGCAGGAGGGCCATTTATGCTCCTATTTCGATAACTGGTCACCAATGCTTGATCAGTTAGCCAATGACAGGTAAGATTCCCCAAGGGGGGAATGACCTAAGACAGGCATGATCACATGGAGGCCCCAGGGAAGGACTTGGGAGACTATGGAGAAAGGGGGTGATGGACCCTTGCCCCTCTGCTTTGACAAAGCCTGAGTCCTCATTCTGTCTGTGAGGAGTATCCTAATTTTGTGGCTATCTTGCCTCCTCTGCCTGACTTAATCCTGAAACAATGCCAGAGGGTGCTGCAGTCCTGTGCTGAAAAAGGCGGGTTTCCCTAGGTGGTCAGGCCTAAGAAAGAATACATAAGATCCTGTGAAATCTGCTTCACTAAGAAAGCTATTCATTAAATGATAAAGATCCTGGCAGGAAATGAGTTTGCTTGCTGAACTTTTGTAGCCCTTTGGCTAACACACTCTGACTCAAAATAGATCCTTGTAGTTCTTTCTATGCTATCTATTGTTTGATCCTTACTGCCTGACAAAAATTAATGAACTTTACCTGTATTTCTGTCCAAATTAAAAGCCAATAAAAACTCTGTGAAGGAAAGGATAGAAGTGCTCTCTTCTTGAGAGAGTGGCCAGGCCACTCCAAGGAACCCTCCCCTTGAGAGGGTAGCCATGAAATCCCTTTTCCTCCGCAGGTCTCAGTAGTCTGTGTGAATTTATCTCATCTCTCATCCATAATGCCATGGGCACTACCAGCCAGTGTCTGCATCAGTCGAGATCTCCAGTTCTTAACACAAAACCATGTGGGACATCCTCATGGCTGGCTGTCCAGAGTCTTTTTCACCCTCTTTTTCCCCATCCTGGTACTGCCAGGTCCCTCATTCTCCCTGTTGTACATGGCAGACTTCCTTTTTGTTTAAATCCTAGCCTGGACCCTCCTCCATAACCTCATTTCCTACTCCTTCCACAATTTGCTACACATGCTAACACTCCCATAGTTTTTACATTTCTCAGCTACCAAACTTAGTCCAGGCTGGCCTGGCCCCATGATGCACAGCTGCCTCTAAGCTGCTCTCACAGGCTCACAAAGTCACTCTGGCTATATTGCATCATGGCTTAGAGTCATGCCCATCTCTCTGGCTCTGCCAAGGCAAAGGTTTTGATATTATTACAACACTGGCCAAGTTACCCTGTTACACTGGCACAATAGAATCTTCATCATAGACCCTGTCAAATAAATAGTGCTGAGAACCACCAGTGTAACATTTCCACACATCAGTTTCTTCAAATTAGATGTAATATATGAGTGACACACCTCACTCCTGTGTGTTATTAAAATCAGAATGTGTTCTTTGCACTTTTAATAGATTTTTTGTTGAGGTGGAAAGTCCTTAGAAGACTTTCACTGAGTCAGTAAATACTAAAAAATGTGAGCTGCCATTGTAATTATTGTTGACCTAAAGTCATATTCCACACCAGATTCCACCTCTGGTTCCTCTAAGATGATCTTCACCATGGAAGTGACACTGTGTTCCTCCAAGGACTCGCAGTGGTCTTGAGATGACTGGTAGGAGCACATGATAAGCTCACAGGAATCTGAGCTCAGGCCCTCCTACTTGTGGATGTGTGGAGGGCACCTGGACACAGTTTTGAACAATGGAAATGG
>PVIA01015909.1:0-20922 GCA_004024845.1 Tonatia bakeri | reverse complement strand
CAGAGGGCCTCCCGGCGCTCTTCTCACCAGTTTGCGGATCCGGTCCAGGACCAGGTCGACGATCTCCTTGCCGATGGTGTAATGGCCCCTGGCGTAATTGTTGGCTGCATCTTCCTTCCCGGTGATCAGCTGCTCTGGGTGGAAGAGCTGCCTGTAGGTCCCCGTGCGCACTTCATCTGCAGAGAGGACACGTGTGCAGCGGCTCTTTAACTCGCCGGCACAGACAGACTTGGGGCCCGTTCCCTTCTACCACGCACACGCTGTTCCTCGTGTCTCCACGGCATCCGTGTACCAGAGGGACTCCTCCCTCTGGAATGCACACAGCACGCCTGCATTCTGTGGCTCTAAGGAGGTAAACTCAACTCATGGCACAGATACCAGCTTGAGTGGTTCCCAAAGAAGAACAGAGCTCATAGCCCCGCACACAGGCAATTCTACACGTGCAGGTTTCTCTCACACCAAAAGGTATGATTAAACAAACCCTTCAGGCCTTGGCCAGTTAGCTCAGTTGGTTACAGCGCTATCCTGATACACCAAGGGTGTGGGTCGATCTGGTCAGACCATGTACAAGAAACAACCGACAAATACATAAATAAGTCAAAAGACAAATGCATGTTTCTCTGCCTCTCTTCCTTCCTCTTTCTCTCTAAAACTCAGTAAGTAAAAAATTTTAAAAGCTTTCATACTGGACATCACCAGGTCAGTGTGGTTTTTGCCAGGCAGTCGTATCATGGCACCTACGAGGCATATAGGTTCACATTCTGTCATCTCCTAGAAGGCCCGACAGCTGCTTTCTTTGCAGCTCTCCTTGGGAACTACACTTCAGGCATCTAATCTGGAGGAAGCCAACAAATGTTCTCTATTTTCTATGTCTGAGATGCATCGAAACTCTTATGTACCAGCCTGAGAGACTGCACAGCATTAAGGAGATACAAACCCCCAGGCAGGGTCTACAGCTGCCTCGGGCAGCCACAGATGAGTTTGTCACAATTCCAGTTTACTCCTGCGGAAGCAACTTTTTTTTCTGTATGTTAGGTTTTCCTAAACCAGGAGCCTAAGCCCCCATTTCAAGTATTAACTTTCAGTTTCTCGACCAACACGGTCATGGATATACCCACGTGTCCATCCATCCTTTCTGCAGAGGGATTCCGAGGAGCACCCGTGGGGATTTAGCCAGGCTCTCCCAGCCTCCCTGGAAAGCCACCCTACTTCTCCGAGTACCTACCCACCACGGTGGGCTCCAGGTCCACAAACACTGCCCTGGGCACATGCTTGCCAGCCCCAGTCTCGCTGAAGAACGTGTTGAACGAGTCGTCCCCACCACCAATGGTTTTGTCACTTGGCATTTGCCCGTCAGGCTGAATTCCATGTTCGAGACAGTACAGTTCCCAGCAGGCATTGCCGATCTGGACACCGGCCTGTCCCACGTGGATAGAAATGCACTCGCGCTGGGAAACAAACATAATGTGAGACCCACTTGTTTTCAAGAGAATTATCACTACATGGCATGAAAAATTAATTTATATACATGTACTTCAGTGTCTAAGGCTTTCTCAAACCTTTTCTTTTTTTACAATAAATATTTTATTTACTTATTTTTTGTAGAGAGGGAAAAGGGAGGGAGAAACATTGATAGGTTGCCTGTAGCACGTCCCCAACTGGCCCCTAACTGGAGACCCGCAACCCAAGCACGTGCCCTGACTGAGAAATAAACAGGTGCCATTTTGGTTCACAGGTCAGCACTACATCCACTGAGTCACACCAGCCAGGGCTCAAACCTTATTTTCAATGAGGCTTATGTGACCTACTTATCCCTGTTGGATACTGAGGTGCTCTACATCACCCTAGCTAAGTGCCAGAACCTAAGTGTTTTCTACTATACAAAAATTAGGTTATTGCCCTGGCTGGTGTGGCTCAGTGGACTGAGTGCTGGCCTGTGAACAAAAGGGTCGCCGGTTCGATTCCAAGTCAGGGCACATGCCTCAGTTGTGAACACATGCCTCTTGTGCAACCCCCTACTGGGGACTTCGTCTTCAACCCATACGTCTGCCCCAGACCAGGAATCGAACCGGCAACCTTTTGGTTCTCAGGCCAGCACTCAGTCCACTGAGCCACACCAGCCAGGGCCAATGCACTACCTTTTTAAAAGATTTTCCTTAAAGTACCTATTTTGAATGTACCATCTCTTTCCTGCTGGGAACCTAACTGTACAGTCATTAATCACTTAATGAATTTTAGACACATCATCCTTACAAATACATAGATCAAATGAAATTTGAGGTGTCTCACCCACCCTAAATTCTAATGTACAATATTAAGAACTTGAAGGCCTTTTTTTTTGGTTATAGAAGTGTCAAATCTCAGTCACCAGGGCATCAAAGATTCACATAATGCAGCAACAGATCACTGACAAAGAAGAAGCAGAGTTTATTTTAATGTTAAGGAAGGAGGAGACCAGAAAGGTGAGTTTGCATATTTGGTGGCAGGAAGCTGAAGCTTCTGGATGATAGGGAACTATGTCATACAACAAGAATATGAAAATGGGTAAAACTGTTGGCCCCCAAACACGAACCAGGGTACTGGCACCAAAGCCTTATGCACTCAGAGTAAAAAGGGGGGAAAGGCCATTTTCATGTAAGAATACCCTTGATGAAGCAAAATTTATTAATTTTATTAAACCTCTACCCTGCCTACTGGGACAAGTACACATAAAGTTCTTGCTCACAGGCTGAAATACAGCTCTCTTGAGAAAAAGCACATGTGTATTTCAGTTACCAACTGTGAATCAGCTGCTTTTTCCATGGAATGCTATTTGTACTCAAAAGAAACGACAAACTGGCTGTTCAAACCTGGGCATTTGTTATTTATGTTAACGTGTTGCTTTAAAGTGAATATTTTCACAGTTCTCAGTTTTAATTTCTAATGGGACAAGTGTAGGGAGGTCCTGAGACCACAAGTTTGAGTACCGCCCTGCAGTCTTCAGGAATCCAACACTACGTACAGCTCGTCCTCTCAAGAGGCGAAGTCAAGGCTATCCAACAAGCAAGCTCCTGCCCTGGCTCATTTCGGCCCAATTTCTGGGGAGCTGCCTGCCCCTGCCACTCCTGCGCTGGGGTGGGGTCACCAATGTCTTTTAGGTGCACAAACTCAGAACAAGCCACCATCCTTGTGTACCACTCCAGAGGGCCTCCAGGCCTCGTGGTGCCACTGGGATGGCGCCTCACTTGCTCTCCCCTGCCCCCTCTAGTCGCCAATGCTCGCTTCCACAGCACCCCGGGTCTTTTCATCCGCCGCCTCACGTGGCGGGCTTCAATACACTCTCGCCTGGGCGCTGGCGGCTTGTGGGTTTCTGAGGTCCTTCCAATGCCCACCGGGCCTATGGCGCCGCTGCCCAGACCCAGAGCCTTACCATGGTGAACTCCGCCGCCGCCGGGCTCTGCTACCACACCTCAACCGACCTGCCGCCGCCGCTGCCTCCGCGCGCCCAACTGCTGACCCCCTGCAATGCGCACGCTGCCCCTTAAGGCCCCCCGATGCCCAGGTGGCCATTGGTCCGGAGCGCCCCGGGGCAGGCCGAACTAGAATCCAGCTTCTGATTGGCTGTTGCTCGACTCATTGAGTGTGGCACCTTCTGATTGGATGTAAGTTTGGCGGGAAGGCTGTGGGTCGAGGAGGGCCGACCCCAGATCCAGGTGTTCCGGGGTCATTCTCCTACTTGAGACTGAAGCAGCTTTGGCGCCCCCCTGGGTGGGTCACAGAACGTTACCATGCATGTAAGTCCCCAGCGGCATGCGAATGGCTTGATGTCCACTTGTTTTGGCATCCCCTCGCCAGGCGTGCCCTTGCCAGGCCCTGCCAGGCCTTCGCCTTTCTGCTTGTTATTCGGGTCTTTGCAAACATGGCTTCTTCCCAGAGGTGTGACCAACATCTACCCAAGGTCTGTCCCCTCACTCTTTTCCACCCTTTTCCAGTGCAGAAAGGCCTTTCCCAACCAGCACCCTGGAAACGGGCAGAATGTGATTACTTCTTTAATGAGGAATTGGTGTCCTGGGACAAGGGAGATGGGTTGGGGAACAGTGTCCATTTTGGAGGACTTTGGAACAATCGCTTTGTTTCTTCCATTCCGTAAAGATCGACTGAGTTTTCTTTAGTGTCCAATGTGTGTCCACTTCCGGGAAAAGTGAGGGCGGAGGGATCCAGGCCTACCCCCAGCTCAGCACCGTAGCGGAGCGCTCGGTTCCAGCGTTCCAGCCAGACCCTTGCCTTCTCTGTAGAGGAGAGTGGGGAACCCGCCCCCTGACCTGGGACATGCCATATAGAGGAGTTGGAACTTCACTGAAGGACTTGGAGAGCCTCTGGACGGTGCCATCACGTCTGCCCTTGGAGAGGTGGCATTGGTAGTAGGGAGGAGGGAGATGAAGGGCGCGGAGTCACCAGAGAACCCGGAAGCCAGGAGAAACCCTCCCTGCCTATTTTCCCCACGACAGTGAATCTTTCTGTTTTACTCATCTTGGGCTGCCATAACAAAATACCACAGAAAGAGTGGCTTAAGAAACAGAAATTACTTTCTCCCAGTTCTGGAGGCTAGAAGTCCCAGATCAAGGTCTGGGAGGGTGGGGAGGGTTGATTTCTGGTGAGGCCTTGCTTTCTGACTTGCAGGGTGTTGCTTTGTCTTCACATAAGAGGGTGGGGAGAGAAGAAGCTTTCTGATGCCTCTTATAAGGACGCTAATCCTATTGGATTACAGCCTCACCCCTAAGACTGCATTTAACCTTAATTACTTCCTGTTTCCAAATACAGTCACATTAGGTGTTAAGGCTCTGAGACATGAATTGAGGGCACAATTCAGTCTGTAGCACCCTCTTTACTTAAGGCTCCACCATGCCATGCACACAACTGAATTGTACGGTGTTGTGTTTTTAAGTACATTTATTTTTCTGATTAGGGAAGTAACATAGGGAGTACAAAATGTGGAAATGCAGGGAAATATGAATACAATTAAAATCCATAAACTCACAAACAGGGTTGTTTTGGGAGGGGGTCTTTTCCTTTTTTTAAACAAATTTGGATCAAACAATATGATTTTTTGGGGAGGTAACAGCTTTCTTGAGATATAGTTCACATGCCATACAGTTCGCCCATTTAAAGTGGTACGCAATTAAGTGGTTTTTATATATTTGCGGAGTTATGCAACCATCACCACAATTATTTTTGGAACATTTTGATCATCCCCAAAGTGAAATCCATTCCCTCTACCTGTCATCTCCTAATCCATCCTATTTCCCCAGCCCTAGGCAACTTCTACTTTCTATCTCTGTGGATCTGCCTCTTCTAAACATTTCACATAACCTGACTTGTACAATATGTGGTCTTTTGTGACTGACTTCTTGTACTTTGCTTACCTGATGCTTTCACAAATTGTGTTGCAACAAGTACCGGTACTTCATTCCTCTTTTCTTTCAACACCTTTATTAAGATACAATTCACATACCATACAATTCACATATTTAAGGTATACAATTCAGTTACTTTTAGTATATGCATATAATTGTGCAACTATTACCATAGTCAATTTTAGAACATTTTTATTACTCCAAATTTCACTCCTTTTTATTGCCAAATAATATACCATTATATGGGTATACCACATTTTATTTATTCATTCATCAGTTGGTAAGGATTTGTACTTTGTGGATGTTATTAATAATGCTGCTATGAACATTAGTATACAAGTTTTTGTGTGGACCTGTTTTTATTTCTCTAGGAGTGGATTTTCCAGGTCAAGTGGTAACTCCATGTTTAACCTTTGGCAGAACTGCCAAACCATGTGGTTTTTTTATACTGATTTTCTCACCTAACATTAATTGTATGTCATTTCACAAATTGCTCACTGTACTTTGAATACTTGGCTCTCAATGTTTGCAGAATTCCAGATCTTAGTAACCAATCCCCTCGTATTTGGCACTTAAATGATTTCCAACTTCCATTATTATAAACAGCATTGTTTCTGCAGAACAGATGAGTTGGACTGTAGGATTGAAGGACACAGGTGTTTCCAGGCTCTCGATGCCTAATGATAAGCTGCCTTCCAAACAAGTTGTGATAGTTTGCATCATGGCCAGCTGAGGGCCAGTTGCACAGCACCTTGTATTTTAATTGTCTCCTGAACTAGTCACCAGAGCAGGAACTTGTCTGGGCATCTTTGGCCCAGTGCCCAGCTCAGTATGCAGCACATAGAGTGCAGAGGAAGGCCCGGGTAGTTCAGTGGTCAGGGATGGAGCGGGAGGGTACCAGTGTCTGAGTCACTGTGAAGGTCAGTTCCATAGGACTCACCACCTGGTTTACATGGGGACACAGTGTAAACTCAAGTGCTAAGAAGGTATCGTGAGGTCACACTCCACTGTCATTTAGGGGCAGACGCTGGTCCGAAGACTGCCAGCAACTCTTTTCTGTACTCCACTCTGCCAGCACCCGTCTTTATGCAGAGCCCTGGGAGAATTGCCTTCACTGAGCTAGCGAGGTCGTCAAACTCTTTGTTCACCTGGATATCCTGAGGAGAAACCAACGATCATTTTCTGAGAACTTGACGTTTTTACTTACACAAGTTCTTGAAGAAGCTCCTTAGAACAGCCTCTCTCCTGTGGGTGACAATGTCATTCCTCCCCAAACTATTAAAACCAAGAAAAGAAGCTTCTCCAGGGAGGCTTCCAGGGGCCTGTTCTATTTCCTGAGCTGGGGGCTGCTCCTGTATGTGTGTCCTGCTCATGAAAATTCACTGAGCTCTGCCCCTAATCTGTGTGCACTTTCAGGCTTTCTGTTAATAATTCATATTTGAGGATTCTCTCCTTAATGTTAACCGCCATAGAAGAGGGTGACATCTGTTTTTACATTTAAAAGGCAAAATTGAATGAAGAGAAGTCCTGATTTCCCTCATAGCCACACAAGTGAATCTTCCAGCACCGTGATTCACTTGCAGGCAGTACAGGCTTGGGGGGCAAGGGGGCGCCTCACCGGTGCTGAATCTGCCGATCCAGATATCAATGAACAGTGAGCATTGTTCCCCTGAGTCACTTATTCTTTCTCAGCCAATGAAGAGCCCAGGCAGGGCTCCGAGAGGCGACCACAGTGGTACCCCAGTCAGGAGTGGGAGTGGAGCCAGAGCGGCCTGGGGTGGAATTCAGGCCTGAATTCTTTTAGGCCTAGGGTGGAACTCAGACTGGGCCATGCCATGTACGTGTGCAGGCCTCTCTAGTTCTCTGAGCCCCACTTTCTCCCTGTAAATACACCTCAGGGTGGTGGGGAGGCTCAGAGGTGAGGTTTATGAAAAGTTCTTACAGAGAAATCCAGCAGTTCCAGGGGAGACATTGGATTCCCCCGAATAGACTTGAGGACACCCAAGCAGCCTTCACTCCTCATGGGGTTCCTGGATACCTAAGAAATACACACGCACACAAAGCTGAGAAAAGCTGGTTGCAGGGAGGCAGGGAGAGCAACATGAAAGGGAAGAGCAGGGACTCCTCATCTCTGATGATGCGCCTCAGGACAGCCCCACTGTCTCAGCTCACAAACGTCTCCACCAGGCAGAATGCCCTGAGTGAGCTGCAGGGCCGGGGAAGAGAGGAAGTAGACACTGAGCGCCCTCCCAGTGCCTGGCTCTGCCGCACGCCGAAGATACAGACACCCAGATACACCCCTATCCTTAGACAGCCCACCAACTGGAGGAGAAAAGGGTAAAGAAACATCACAAAGTACAGTGTAATCAATGCAATGAGAGCGTGAGCATGAACTAACTCCACCTGGGAGGTCAGGTTGGATCAAACACCTGAGCTGAGCTTTACAGGTGAGGTGGATAGAGCAGGGTATTTCAGCAAGAAAAGCAGCAGGAGCAAAGAGAGATGCAAAATTGCACAGAGTCTGGAGAATTCCAAGGAGCCTGGGTGAGAGAGATGAATTTCAAGGCAGGAGGGAAGGGCAGGTGAGCAGAGCCCACATCCTGATGACCTCCTGCCAGGGGCACAATACTAAGCTTGAATTTATCTGGTGGGGAGCCTCCAATGGGTTGAAAGCAGGGAGGGGCAGAGGCATATTTCAGGTTTAGAAAGATCAACTGATAGCAAGTGGGAAGGAAGAGCCAGCGATGAGAAACTAGCTGGTCAACAAAACTTGAGGAAGGAAAATAAAGAGGATCAGGCAGCCCCGGCACTCTGCAGGAGGTGCCATGAAGGAGGGGAGATGTGGGAAAGAGGGAGAGATAAGCACCGGGCCCCAGCTTCTGACTGGGTGAGGAGGAGCCCTCCCTCTAACCACCCCCCACCCCCACACACACACCAAGAAGCAACCTTTAGAGCGAGATAATGCGTTCAGGTTGGACTCTCAGAATCCCACGTGCCTATGGGACATCTGAGGAACCATCCAGCAGGTGGAAATTTGGAGCCAGAGTTGAAGAAAGAGGTCTGGGCTTCAGTACAGGAGGAGGGCAGGTGGGGTGAAGGTAGGGGTTGGGAGAGGAGTGAGCCTCAGGCTCCAGACAGGGCTCCTCTGCCAGCTGAGGGAGTTGAGGGTTAGGAGGGGCTAGATGTCCCCCCTGGAACTTGTGGCACTGTCCTCTAAGCACATGCTGTTGGCACAGTCGTCCTCAGGGAGCTTCTCTGTCTTCTGCTTAGCTACTCCCTCCCCACTGGCAACCCTGGAGGAGGGAAACCCCTGCTGTGTGCGCTGGGCCTCAGGCAGGTCTGAGAAGTGACTAGCAGTGTTCCCTGGGCTGATCCCGGGTTCTAGCAAGGCCAGAGGAAGAGCACGGAAGAAGATGAAGGGGAAGCAAGGGTGCTCAATGGTCAGCAGCAGAGCAGCACTCTGGTGGGCTCAGGAGAAGGGACAGCTGGGAGATGTGGTGATGCCAGTGGCAGGGGAGGATGGGGCAGGGAGGAGTCTGAAGCAGTGTGTGGGCCAGACCAGAAAGGGCTGAGTGAGTGGCAAGGGGAAGAAGTGGTACAAGAGGAGTCCGGGAGGCCTGTATTCCCTGATGCCACTGGGGTGGTGACAGTTGGCAGGGGACGGATCCGTGTGGACAGGCTCAGGCAGGTCTGCTGGGGCCTCCTCTGTCAGGCTAGCACTCACAACAAGAATCCTCAGTGTCTGGTTGACCCGGAGGCCCAGGCCCAGGCTCAGGGCTCCCACCACAGAGATGTGGTTGTTGCTGCAATAGAAAGACATGTGCATTGTGCTACCTTCTGAGTAGCTGTGCAGACCCAGATTGTCCCAGGGTCCCAGCTGGCACTGCTGGTGCATCCCCTAGGTGGGGCTTCAATTCCAGTCTCCACCCATGCCCCAGGGACCCTGGGAAGGTCAGGGAGTAAAACCCGGATAGTGACCCTCCTTCACTGGAGGCTCCCAGTGTTCAGGGAGGTCACCCAGCTGACATGCCCGGAGATGTGCCCCCACCCGCGGCCCCAGCTGTTGCCCCCTGGCCCTCAGAGCTCAGCAGATGTTCTGTCCCAGCAGACCCCTGGCACCTATCCCCATAACAACATCTGCTTTGGAAAACCACCAAATCCCTCCCCACATCTTTTCCTCCTCCTCCTGCTGGACCCAAATTCCAGGCCTCAGCATAGTACTTGGCCACTTTGTCTCTGAAGCCAGTCCTATTTCTCTCTGACTTCTCAAATTTCAGCATTTCTCATGCAATTCCCTGGCCTTGGCTCCTGCAATGGGATGGAAAGGAGGGCAGAATATATAGCAGGCAGGCCCTGCTCACGCTGCAGCCCCTGGGAGGGGCTGAGCTATGGCAGTCCAAGCAGGACCTGTCGGGCCTCTGCCTCTCTCCATCCCTCTGAATCTGCGGCCCCTGGTCTGGTTACCTGCTGAAGGCTGAGTCTGCCTGGGTGTGGAAGAGCAGCTAACACACTGCTGGCCCCCAGTAGCCACGTGCAGAGCAGAGCACGCATGTGTGCCCACTTGTTGGAGTCAGCTTCTCTTCTGACAGGGAGGAAAACTCACAGAGCACCCAGCCCACACCTGGCTCTGCTGCAGAGGCTTTTACATATGTTTGTAATTGCTAGCCCCTGCCTGTGTGGTAGGAATTATGAGCCCAGCCTATAAATGATGACCTCGAGTGAGAGGACAGAGCTGGGTTCTCCCCGGTTGTGATCCAAGCCCCATCATAGACTGGGCCAGTTTGGGAATTAAAGTGGTGAACAGTAACAAGATCATGGAGCCCCTGGTCCCTGAAGTGGCGATGGGCCCACACGCTGTGACATGGGACACACCCCATGCACCTCACCTCATGTGGAGTTCCTCCAACACATTGTTGGTCCTAAGTGCCTCCCCCACTGCAGAGGCTCCAGGATCTCCAAAGCCATTGTATGAGATGTCCAGGACTCTCAGGAAGATGTTTGCCTGGGATACGAAAGAGCAAAACCATGGACCACAAGTGACAGTGGAGAAAGGGCCATAGCCTTCAAGCCCAGGGCACCTGGGGTGCAAAGAACAGGGACTGAGCAAAAGGACAGAGGTTTCAGGGCAGAGTCTCGTGGCTTGGATGATGGTGAGCAGTACAGCTGAACAACTGGAAGCACAGCAGAGAGGGTGGGTGTGGGTATGAATGTCCCTGAGATTGAGGGGCCTGCCTGTGGCAACAAGCCCCAGAGGTAGAGTAAGCAGGCCCCACGGCTGCTTGGGGGCCTCTCAAAGGCAACTACCCCAAGGTGCAGAGCAGCTCAGGGGCCTGGAGTTGGGTGAAACCTGCCCAGGGGGCTGTGATGGGGAGAAGGGCGGGAGCTTGTAGGTGTGCTGGGAAGACAGGCCTGTCACCTTGTGGGCCAGGGCCCTAGCTCAGCCTCTGTTGGAGGGCAAGGCAGTGACTGCCATTCCCTGAGGAGAACCTAAAAAAGGTACCTGGCACAGGGGACATGATAGGTGTTTTGTGCCACCTTTTCAGGGGCTGGAGCCACCCATTCCTGAGGCCCACAAACCACAACTATGGGAGCAGGTGGCTCATTAGACTGTGTGCCAGGATCCAAGGGCACAAGTGTGGCTCTCAAGGAAGCACTTGTGCATGCCCCATAGTGAGCATGTGTCACCAGTCTGTGCACTGTCCCCTCCCAGCAGAGTGTCTGTGATATCTGGGGAAGGTGCGCCACATTCAGCTGCAAGCCCTCAGTAAGTGACTTGAGATTGGCACAGTGTATCGAAGTCATTAAACAGGGCTGGAAAATTAAAGACACCTAGCAAAATATTTCTTAAGCTCTGCTTAAAGGATCCAAGGCTCATTTCTGAAGAGCTGCAGCGATGGGGAGCTAGCCCTTGGGAGACTTGGCTTCAGGGGGCGGGCTGGAGGGGCTGGCTGTGGGGTGGGGTAGGGGTGCAAACCTCATACCCCCAGTCCTCTGGCAAAAGAGACAGCTCCTGGGCCTCGAAGGTGATTCCAGCTTACGTTAAGCTCGGTGAGTCCTGTGTTTTCTGCCAAAGCTGGTCCAAGCGTCTCCCCTTCCAAAACATCAAGACAGACATTCTTATTCACTGTTCATTCTTTCAAAGAACAATACTGATGTTTGCAGTGTGACAGCATCTCTGCTGGGCATGAGGGTCACAGAGTTGAGCCCAACTCGGGCTTTCCCTGCTTCCGAGGATTTCATATGTAGTGGGGGAGATATAAGCACAAATGAATGGGATGTGAGCTGTTACAGCTACAGACTGGAGACATGGGAACAGAGTGGAGATAACCCTGTTTGGGGAGTGCTCAGGAAAGGGGGCAGAGGAGATAAGCTTGAAGACTAAGGGACTCACCACGCATGTCTGCACACAAAGGGCAGACAAGGGAGTGTGCAGAGGTGCAGGGAGCACGGGGCACTTGGGGGAACACACGCCAGCCTGGCTCTGGGGGCAGGGACAGGGGAAGCCTGTGAAATGAGGAGTGGTGGGCCGTTGAGAGATGGTGAGAGGGCTTGAATGCCAGGCCAAGGGTCTTGGGCACTGCCCTATTATTGGTGAGGAAGCAGGGAGGTCTTTAATAAGGGAAAAGTCTGGCTCAGTTGGTTGGGTGTTGTTCCACAAAGTGAGGGGTCCCCAGTTCCATTCTCGGTCAGGGCACATGCTTGGGTTGCAGGTTCAGTCCTTGGTTGGGGCATGCAAGAGAAGCAACCAATCGATGTCTCTCCCTCACATCGGTGCTTCTATCCCTCTCTTTGTCCCTCCCTTCCCCTCTCTAAAAATAAATGAGTAAAATCTTTTGTAAGCAAAGAAGTGGTGTGCTGGATTCCTCAGTGGGTATAGGGGATGGACGGGTAGGTGGGGGCAGAGACACGAGGCTAGGGAACTAGTTGAAGAGCTTGTGCCATAGTCTAGGCAGGAGGTGACAAGATGGACACCACTGTTGTGAAGAGGAGGCAGTTGTGGTAGAAAGAGGACATGGTGGGGGGAGGCACGTGGGGTGAGAGGCCCTAGAGATATTTAGTATGTAGAGTGAGCAGGAGCCCTAGCCACCACACACCCCGTCTTCACTGTCATCACTCTACCAGTCTGACCTCTTCCAGGCCACAGAAGTGCGAGCACCAGTGCACTCCTGGCCGTCCCCCTGCACGGAACTGTTGATGCCCCTCTTCACCTGGCTAGCAGCTCTTCCTCCTCCTAATCTGGGCTCTTGGCATCAGGAAGCCTTTCCTGCCCAGCTCAGCTGGGCTACCTCGGGCCTCATGTCCACTGCTTTCATCCTTCCAGGCTCTGGCCATTAGATCGCTCTCCGCCTGGTGTGTCGCCCCCCTCAGCCTGGTCCCCTGGTCCCAGCACCTAGCATAGGTCTAGTAAGGCTGGCCTGAAGAAATGCACACAGGAAAAACAGATGAACCGAGCAGAGCGCCCAGCCAGAACACTGGCCAGCAGACACTTTTAGCACCTTGGAGAGCTCCCGCAAAGCCGCAAGGCAGTCCTGCACTGCCGTCCTGAGAACAGGATTCCAGACTCCGCACCCAGCGCTGGGTCTGACTCCTACAGGTTCTCTCTCAGATATGGTACTTTCCTCTTCCTCAGACACTTCCAGGGCTGGGAGGAGATGGCGGTGGCCCCTCACTTTGTAGCGAGGCCCTACTTTGCTAAACAGCTGGGGGTAAGAAGTTTCTTCTACATGCATGCATGAATTAACCTCTTGTGGTTTTAATGCTTCGTCTCTGTGGCCCCTGCAGTCAACCTATGAAGTCAGTGCTACCGTTACCATAGGTAGGTCAGGTGGGGAGACTGAGACCCAAGCTCCTTCACCCCGTAAGGGAGTCAGGCCCACCCATGAATCCTTACTTGGGGAAACAAAATGGCCCACTATGTCTGCCCTTTTCCAGGCTGAGGACCCCCAACTCTAATTTGTGCAGCCTTTGCAGGGTCTTAGCTTCCAGCCCCCTCCATCCTGGCTGCCTCTCTGGCGCTTGCCCTCTGACAGTGCAGGCCCAGAGGGACGCCTATGCTTTGTTGAAAGTCTGAAATGAGTTTCTCTTTTAATTTCACTGGCTTCTCACAATAATTATCTTAGAAGGCAAACTGGCTCTCTGGCAGTTAAATTCTAGGGCTGATTCTCACAGGGCAGGGCTGGTGCCACAGCATTCACTCTAAGCAGCTTGAGACAGAGCAGCAATTTCCAAAGTTTCTGGATCAGACAAATCTCCTTGGGCATCTGGTAAAATTCAGATGCATGGACACCCCCCGCCCAGGAATCTGGTTCAGCAGGTGCCCAGGAATCTGTATTCCTAACCCAGGGTCCCAGGTGATTTTTATAATTGATTGGGGGGTTGAGGGCAGGCAAAGCAGATAGCCCATCCAAAGGCCCTGGAGCATGAGAGCAAGTAGTAAGATCAAGGAATCCCACTGATGTCTTCCACAGCACTTAGAGTAAAATCTGCGACTTTTGCCATGATTTATAGCTCCACAGCCCCCTGTTGCTTCTCCACCCTGAGGCCTCACCACTCTCCCCTGACTCACTAGCCTAGTCACTCTGTTGTCTGTCAGTCTGGGAGATAGGCCTGCACGTTCTCTGTCCTTCTGCTTGAAATGCTCTCCGTCTGATCTTGCCATGGCTGATTCCTGCCCACCCTGCCCTTCTCAGTTTAAATGTCATCTCTGTACAGAGGCCACCCTGGCTACCCCTCTAGTGGGTGGTCCCAATTCTTCTCTAGAATCATGCCTTTGTTTTTTTGAAGCATCAAGAATTACAGAAAATTATGTTGTTAATATGTGTTCCTTAAGGCCAGGGGCTTTGTTTGTTCATGGCTAGATCCTTAGTGGCCAAATCAGCTCCCAACACATGTAGCAGCAGGCATGGAGGAATTCATGGAGTGGATTAAGAGGCTATCTGTGGAAGGAGTGGGAAAGGGGCAGATCGAAGTGGGGCCTGGGGAGCAGCAGCCAGAGTACGGATGCCCAGATTGGTCCTGCCAACCCCCATCCACCTCCCCCCGGGAAGATGAGCTCAAGTACCCCACAGTGGCCCTGGCCAGATACTACCTGCTTGGTCATCTAACTGGTTGTAACTCAGGTCAAGGGACTTCAGGCCCTTGTGGGCCAGCAGTAGTTCAGCAAGGTAGTGGGCTGCCTGCTCCTCCAGGCTGTTCCCTGCCAGCTGGACCTTCTGTATGGCTGGGTTTGCCATAAGGGCAGCACAGATGACCTGGGCTCCCACTGCTCCCAGCTGGTTCTCTGACAGGTCCACATCTGGGGGTCAGCACCAGTCCTCAGTCAGTAGGATTCAAAGCCAGGTACCATCCTCCTCCACCCTTCTTCACCCCCCAAGCCTCTAGACCAGAGGCAGCAGAAGGGGCTTTGTAGCTGGACTGTCCTGGGGCACATGGTAACTCTGACACCCATCAGCTGGGTATCCTCAGGCCCCAGGCAGCTCCTCTGTTGCTCATCCCCACCCCATATATCCAGTAACTTTTTTGCCAAGGGGCTAAAACCACCTACTTCCTGTTGCTATGGAGAATGCTCATGGTGGAGATGTAGCTACCCTGTAGATCGTTGGTGACTGGAGCAATACAGCCCACCCACAGAAGCCCTCACTGCCACATTTCTGGGACTGGCAATAACAGTCTAGGTCGCCATGCTCAGGGCACTTATGTGGGCCACACGCAGTTTTACCGATGCTCACTCACCATATCCTCAAGGGCTAAGTGGTATTGTTGGGCCATTTCCCAGATTGGCAACTGAGGCCCAGCAAAGTCTGGCTCCTTGCTCAGGGTTACCTCACTTTTTGGTGGCAGAGGCGGCATTTGGATCCAGCCCCACTTGAACACCCACCCAGCCCTTCCTCCTCTCACTCTGCCCAGCCCCCACCTGTGTGTCAAAGGATCCTCCAACTTTCATTCAGTCACTGGGAGGCCACCATGTGAAGAGTGGTCTGGCCAGGGGAGGAAGGAGTGGGTGGGGTGGGCTGGTCAGGATAAGAGTGGCATCCAGTGTTGGGTGCACCAGATGGCCTAACTCCACCCTTGGGATGAGGCCCCGCCCCAGCAACCCCAGCCGGGCCCCAGGTGAGAGAAGGTCTGGCTGTGTGTAAGAGGGGCACACCCTTAGGAAAGGGGGGACCCAAGTCTTCCCACCTGCCCGAGGCTCAGCACCTACCACAGATGCTGCTGCTTTTTCTCAGGGCACGTGCCAGGGCCACCACACCGGCCCCACAGAGCCCGTTGTCTCGGAGGTCCAGATGCTTGATATAGGGATTGGAGGTTAGTGCAGAAGCCAGAGCCTGGGCACCCTGGAACAGAGAGGGTCCCGAAGGGCCTGGTCCTTCCCAGGGCTGAAGGCCCCCAGCACAGATAGCTACTACTCTGGCTCATGTTTTCAGAGCTCAGCCCGCTTGGTGCCTTCCAGGTGGAAGGCCCTCCTTTTCCCACATGACCAGGGGTCACCTGCTCCTCATTCTAGGCTCCTCCCAGCTCTCACCTCCTGGAGCCTCTCCTGGTGCTGTAGCATGTTAGGTGTCCCCTGCAGGCTCCCCAGCCCTATACTGAGCTCTGTCATAGCCCTGATCCCACCTGTCACCCAGATGTAGGAGTGGGTTGGCCTGGCACAGAGCAAGGCCAGGGAGTGTGTGGGATGGACTCAGGAAGAAGACCACATCCATGGCTGCCTCCTCCCAGGTCCTCTCCCTCCAAGCCCAGCCCCAGGGGTACCTGGGGCCCCAGACCACGGTACCGCAGGTTCAGCTCTGGGGCTCTCCCTTGGCGCAGAAAGCAGGAGGCGGGCACGGTGCTGTAGGCCTGGCATGACCTCAGGTAGAGCGTGTCTGTGACCAGTTCTCCAAGACCACGGGAGCCTGATAGAAGACAGGGGGGAAAATGTGGGTCTCTATTCAGGCACAGCCAACCACCTTCCAAGGGCTGCCCGTCTTCTCTCACTACCCAGCATCTTAACATCACTCTAGAAGTATGTCCTAATGGTGGAACTTCTGATGCTCCCAGGAGCATTGCAGAGAGGGCACGGGTCTGGAGATGCTGCCACCGCTGCGCTGAAGGTGTCCCACGGAGGGGACAAAGGCCTCTGTCCACTCAGCCCCAACCTGGTCCCTCTACCAGTGCCCGGGGGCACCTTCCATCTCCAGGTAGGAGTCCGAATCTGTGTCCGAATCCTCCTCGGCCTCCAGGACCCCTGTAAGACTCCCAGCACCAGCCGCCAGCGCCTCTTTCTCCTGCTCTTCATTATCCCCTGACTTCCCGCAGGTACTTCTCATGGTTACGCTCATTCTGCAATTGCGGGCATAAAGGCTGGGACTGCGCTCCACCGCCCCCTGAAGCCCAGCCAGGGAATTTGGGCGGACCCTACGGCTTCAGCCACCAATCGCATGTGGTGTTCAGTGAACAGGCGCGCGCTGCTGCAAATAGAGATGACGCTGTCGCCCACAATTTGGTGTTGATGGTTGCCGCAGAAACCACCGCCTGTCTGCACGACCTTGAGTCGGATCCTAGTTACGCAGCTGAAAACACGAGTCCCTGGCAGGCACGGGCGCTTTGCGGGTGCTTTGCGGGCGCTTGTTCTCCCCGCATCTCATACAGTTCAAGCATCACCCACCTTCCCACGAACTGGGGAAGATGCCTGACTCTAGGCTTTTACTCCCTGCACTTGGGCGGTACTGGCAGCTAGCTACGAGCGGGCAGCACACGGGAGGGCTTGGGGCACCTCGTGGAGCCTGGCCACTCTCCTCTCTCGGGCTGGAGTCACGCTCTCTGTGGGTCTCAGTTCTCACTCATGCTGTAGCGTCTATATACAGCTTCCTCCACCAGGAACATCCATTCCTCCCCAGCTTTGTTGAACTTCAGAATCTTCAAATGAGAGCTCTTTCTGAAGATTTCCTTGGCCCTTCCTGTGGACTCCTGCAGCCCCCAGACCGTCCTCTCACAGCACCTATAACACCCAAGGAAGTGAGGCCAGAGGGCAGTAGACAGGGGCTGCTCCTCTCTGTGGGCCCAGGGTCCCCCAGAGAAAGACTGGGGAGGGTAAAAGACCCAGGGTAGCTGAGGGATGGGACTGAGCCCAGGGCTGGGGGTGGGGGATGGAGGGTGGAGGCTGGATTCTGGCCCAAGTGGATTCTGTCCCTTTAATAGCTGCTGGCCTGGTCTTCCTTGGGCTCCTGCTTTATCTCCTGTTCAGCTGTGACTGCAGCTGCTGTGCTGACTCATGTGCCCCAGCAGCCAGCAGGAGCTGGGAGCATGGGCTCCCTAGGGGCCTTGACCTCCTGGGGGCTTCTGGATTACAAGACTGTGAAGTATGTGATGACCAGGAACTGGCGGGTGGGCATCCTGCAGAGGCTGCTGCAGCTTGGGGTCGTGGTCTACGTGGTAGGGTAAGAGAACGGCTCATGGCCAGAGGGACCATGAGCGGTCCTGCTGGGCTGAGGGTTGAGGGTTTGACTCTTCAAGGGCCGGGCTGGTGGTAGCGGAGGCAGGGCAGGTTGCGACAGGGTAGTGGGTAGGGGGAAAGAAGGATTTCTGTCTGTGTAGGGGCCTGTGGGCACAAGAGCAAGCTGTGTGTCTGTCTTCCTGTGTGCCCACTGCCTCTTCTCCTTGGCCTTGCCCTCAGCCCCTTGTTGAGCTGTGGGCACAGAGCAGGAAGGGCTCCACCCCTGCCCCCGGCAGTGCAGAGTGTAGTCTCTGACACCTGTGAGAGGTGGAACCTAGGGCCCCGGACAGAGACCACGAGTTCTGGCTAGGTCGTGGGAGTCATTAAGGAGGAAGCTGGGTCTGGCTGGGGCAGAGGGATGGTGTTGGCTGATGAAGGAGGTGGTGGTGGGCATCTCCAAGCCCATGGCTGCCTCATAGGAGACACCCATGTGGGCACTGGCTCTCCGATGATGGCCTGTGCTTGTGGCCTATTCAGGGTGTTTGGGGGTTCCCCTTGTTGGGGGACTGGGGGACATGAGGGCAGAGAGGAGGCAGGGCACCTGAGTGGTGTACTGGTAATCTCTAGTGAGTGAGGGAGAGACCAAGCAAGTAGGGCCTAGCTCTGCCACTGCTCCCAGTGTGCCAGGGACACACCATGCTGCCCATCGCCTCCTCCCCAGGTGGGCCCTCCTCGCCAACAAGGGCTACCAGGTACAGGATGTGGACCCCCAGATTTCCATTATCACCAAACTCAAAGGGGTTTCTGTGACCCAGATCAAGGAGCTGGGGAATCGGCTGTGGGACGTGGCTGACTTCGTGAAGCCGGCACAGGTGGGTGTCTCAGGGCTGCTGCCAGGTACTGACGCCTCTGATACCACCGTTGCAGCAAGTGTGTGCAAGAGAGGCATGTGGTGCCAGAGGTGGGTGCTGGCACTGTCACAAGGCTGGGCTTGGAAAGGGCCTCACAGAGGAATGGCACCTGGACAGGGATATAGGGGATGTGTAAGAAGTGTCCAGCTGAGTGAGAGGAGGGATCAGAAAGGCAGGCCAGGAGAGCTACATTTACAAAGGTTGCATCTGAAAAAGGATGGAATGTCTAGAAACTTGACATTGAGCTTGAGCTTGAGGGTGAGATGGGAGGGGGTTGGTGGGGGGGCTAGGGCCTGGAACTTCCTGCATGCTCACCTCCCTGATCCAGGAAGCTGCTGTCAGGCCCTCGTCATCGGCCCTTCCACACTGGACTTCTGGCCGCTCCTCCTTCTGCCCAGACTGTCCACACCCTGTTTCTCCTCTGTCCTGCTGGTGCCCAAATTGTGACCCCGGTGAGCATTGGCCCCGAGGACACACACCATGTCCAAAGAGAAATCTTTTCCCTTTCCCAATGCATCCTGTGTTCATCCATCAGTGCCAGAGCTGGACTCAGGTGGACATCCTCCTGTCCCTCCCCCATCCTATCCATCTCCTAACAGTTTCCACTGCAGCACATGCCCTGCTTGGCGGAGGCTGTGGTCTTCTAGTGAGTCCCCAGGTGCACCCATGCTGAGCCTTCACATGTGACGTCATCCGAGCCTGCCAGCCCTTACTTTCACCCTCAGAAGGCTCCCTGTCCATGATGGTGGCCACCAAGTCCCTCCAGGTCCTGGCCACTGCCATACCCCTCTGCCCTCTGCCCAGCCCTTGCCTCCCCTTCCTGGGTGTATGTTCCCCCAAACTCACAAAGCTCTCATACTCAGCACACGGGTGCCAGTCACCCTTCCTGTTCCTGGCCACCTTTTGCCCAGGTAGAACTTACCACCTGCTCCCCTGGCTCTTGGCCATGCCTGCAAGGAGGAGTCCACCTTCCCACCAGCCTGGGCAGGTGCTCGGCCTAACTCAGTGCTGGATCTTTAGTGCCTAGAAACAAGGGGCTCTTAGAAAATCCTGAGTGAGTGAAAGTGGAGATGAGAAATCAAATTGTCTCAGAGAGGCAGACACGGGCTCAGAAATGGCCAGAAACTCAGCCAGGCTCCCATCACCTCTCCTTGAATCTGCCCCATGGAGGCGCTGTCCTGGGCCCTGCGTGATGACTCAATGAGGCCAGGGCTCCTTCCCTCCCACACTAAGCTGCCAGCGGCTGTCCTCTCCCGTGCAGGGAGCCTTACAGGCGCAAACTCCAACCCTTGTCTTCTAGGGAGAAAACGTGTTCTTCTTGGTGACCAACTCCCTTGTGACACCACAACAAGTTCAGGGCAGGTGCCCAGAGGTAAGGATGCCCAGGAGCCTTGCAGCCTTGGGTCACCAGCTGTGTCCTCCCTTCTCCTTCCCAGGGTGACTGATGGCTCAGTACGTGCTGTTGTGTCCCAGGCACTGGGACAAAGCCTCTATGTGAATCATTCATTTAGTCTTCACAAGCACCCTGCCTGGTGGGAATTGCCGCAATTCCCATTTAAGATGAGAAGGCTGAGACTCAGGGAGTTGAGTAGTTTACCCAAAGCCTCCTAGCCTGTGGGTGACGGGACTCTGGACCTCTGAGAGGGAGGCTTCCAGAGCCTTCTGCTGTCATTCCCTGTGGGGTATCCAGGCCCCTCCCAACCTGGTTCTGCCCCTCGGCACTCTCCAGGCTGTCAGCATGACAGTGTGACACCCAGAGCTGGGCACAATGCCCAGGGGGTGACTAGCAGCCAGAGCCAGGCTGGGAGGTCACCTCCCCTTCTCTGCGTCCAGCCTCTACTGATGAGTCCCCAGACAGTTTTCATTTTGAGCGGCAAACACGCCACAGCCCTGCGTATGAGTTCAGGCGCACTTATGATCTCCAGGCACTTTTTGCTGTGACTGTGGGAAAGCAAGAGTCCCCACCCTCTGTCCATTTCTCAACAGAAATGCAGATTCTCCCCCTGAAATCTCACCTTTCCCCCTCACCTGGACCCGTGACCGTGACTGTGACCGAGCAAGAGCTCACAGCCCAATGCACATATGCAGAAGCCCACACTGTGGTGCCAAAACTGTCACCTTACCAAGCAAGGGCTCACTCCCCAACGCACATTGGGGCAAATTCTATGGCACCAGCTCTTGGGAAAAGAAAGAATTTTTATTT
>PVIA01015908.1:0-20923 GCA_004024845.1 Tonatia bakeri | reverse complement strand
ACCCTCTGAAGATCTCCAGAATTCTTTCCTTGTATAGATCTCTCTTCTTCGGTATTCTGTTCTGTGAACTGTAGTCACTTAGTTCTCCCTGGACCATCAGCTCTGCCTCTTCAACTGTGTGCATCCACCTGGTTTTGTCTGGTTTCTGCCTCCCTGTGCAGTGGCCTGGAAACTCTATCAAAACAGCAAGTTGACATAATTTTCGGTCTCACTGTTGTTTGCTTACCATTTCTCAGAAATCAGTACTCTTCATTGCCTCATTTCCAGCATGTTAAAAACTATTACTACATATATTTTGTTTTGGTGTTTTGTTTGTTTTAAACAGGAGTCTAAATCTACTCTCCATTAGGTCATCTTTGCTAAAAGCAGGGCTCTCTGAGTCAGATTTTAACTACAAATTTTCATGCCAGGGTTTATGCTCTGGAGACCTTAACCTTGAAGATTTTTTTTTCATTCCTCATCAAGAACAGATCCTTTCAGTTCTCTAAGATTCTAATCCTAAATTCTTTTTGTAAAGTTTATCTTTAAATTATAATTGACATAAAGTATGGTATTAGTTTCAAGTGTACAGGATAGTTATTAGACATTTGTATAACTGATGAAGTGATCACCACAAATCTGCTATACTTCTGGCATCATATGTAGTTTTTACAATATTTTTTATGGTATTCCTTATGTTGTACTAGCATGTTCATGACTAATTTTGTAACTGGCAGTTTGTCCTTCTTAATCTCCTTCACCTTTTCTGCCCATTTCCCCACTCCCTACTCACCCAGGAGGAATCAGTTTGTTGTATAAGTTTGCTTCTGTATTGTTTGGTTCATTTTGCTTTTTTTGATTCCACATATAAGTAAAATTATATGGTATGTGTCTTTCTCTCTCTGACTTATTTTGCTTAGCATAATACCTTGTAGGATCATTCATGTAACAAATGTGAAGGTCATTCTTATTTATGGCTAATAACCCATTGTATGCATGTACCATATCCTCTTTATCCATCCATCAATGGGCACCTAAAATTATTTGCAATAGCAAGATGTGGAAGCACCCAACCCAAATATCATCCCTATGACCTTACTTCAGATTTTTTCATTCATTTCCCATTTCATATATGTCTCTTTCAATGAACCATTAATACTTTTAATGCCAATCCAAAGTACACAAAATTGCTCTTTTTATCAAACTATCACTTTACAGATGACAATATGTAACATAGAACTTTTTCCTTATTCTCTCTCACAGAACCCTATTATTCTTTTCCCTAGAAACTGATAATGAAATATTTTGAATAAAGTGGTTTTTACTACTTATATTTCCTCCTAGAATATTAGCTATGGAAGCACAGATCGTGTCTGCTTTTTTTTTTTTTTTAATTATTTTACCTGTACCTGGCAGCCCTACTTCTTATTTATAAAAAGAAAAACAAACAACCTATAGCTCTGGCCAGTGTGGCTCAGCTGGTTGGAGCAGCATCCTGAAAACCAAAAGGTTATTGCTTCCATCCCTGGTCACAGCACATACTTAGGTTGCAGGTTCCTTCCTCCCATTTTGGGTGCATACAGGAAGCAACCAATTGATGTCTCTTGCATCAATGTTTCTCTCTATCTCCTTTCCTCTCTAAAAGGAATGGGAAAAAAATGTCCTTGGGTAATAAATAAAAAAGAAAACCAACAGATATTTATCAAATATATACTTTATACCAAACTTTTTCTATAATATGAATATTTAAGTAAATATTATTATATACTGCATGTTATCTTCACAGGATATATTTGTACTATAATACTCTGTATTCAACAATCCTTTTTATCTCTTCCTTATCTCTCAGACTTTTAATATTTTGAATAGAGAAGCTTAGCGTGTATTAGATTTTTTGCCTAATAGAGCTCAGTTCTTTGGAAATAATTGAAAAACAAGGCGTGCTACAGTGTGAATAATATTCTATAATTTGTGTAAAATATCCAAGTGGATTATCATATACATTTTTTATTTCTATGAATAAATAAATAGTTTACTAGATAATATGCTACTTACCATCACAAATATTTCTGTCAGGTGACAACACCAGGAATATTTTTTAACATAATTTATGAGTTGTGTGATGAAGAGAGAACCACTTTTTCTTCTCCAGGAAACATTATCTGTACATAAAGGGAATTATAACTTTTGAGTTACAGCTTTCAAAAAGGTAAAAGATCTCAAATATCTCTACACAGACTTAAGCATGTAGAAAAAACAAAGACTCAAAATTCTGTGCCTGACTTTGTATACAGAGGAACATGGTGGACTTAGATTGAACCATAGAAGATACTATGTGTGGATTAACAGCATCTCAGACAAGAGCACAGAGTTCTAGAATCATAGTTCTATGATTCAAAATCTAACACTGATGTGTTTAAATTGATTCTATAGATCATATTTTCTAGCAAATATTCTCTCACTTAGTCTTAAAGTGTGTTTCAAGGCCTAACAGCTGCAAACTGATGGAGCAGTTATTGAACACACACTTGTTTGGCACAGAAGATGTTTCAACGTTACATCCCTCTTCAGATAGCAGGCCAGCCAGCAGATAACCCTGAGGGTGCTCTCCCTTGGCTGACACTGGCTGGTTCAATTCGTAGATCAGTCATGGATAGAGACTGCTTCTGCTGAGACTGCTGTGTTCCGGTATTTCTGTGGCGCATTCCTGGGCACAAAAGTCTACATGTTTCTGATTTTGAAATGGTCCAAATGTTTAAGTAATACAGCTTCTGTATTATTTTTGTTGGGTTATGTAAAACAGCCTAAATGTCATAGTCAAACCGACTTGGATTTATATCTAAACACTACCATTGTTTATCCAGGCAATTGATACAGTTTTTGCAAGCCTTAGTTTCCTTATCTGGTGAATGACATAATAGTTTTTAGCTGATAGAGATATGTTAGAGACTATCTATCTATCTATCTATCTATCTATCTATCTATCTATCATCTATCTATCATCTATCATCTATCATCTGTCTATACACACACACACAGAAAAGTAGGTTTATAGTTGTAATATACATAATTGATATAAGAATTAATAAATAATAATAAACTCTGTGTTTCCCATACTCACAACAGTATTCCCTGGAATACTGAGCAAAGTTACAGAGGCAAGCAGGCCTGATTCCCACCAAACCTTGCCTACAAGTGAGAGACACATACGTGGGGTTGAGGAGCAGAAAGCAACAAAGTCCTTCTCCACATGGGTCTTGTGGACTCCATCATCCTTCAGGTCCTCTGGAGGCTGTGCAGGGCTGTCTGCTAAGGCCACTGGTGAGTCATGGACCCACACCTCTCCACTGTTTGCTGAGGGGACACCATCCTGTTATGTTATTCACAGCTAAACCCATTTTAGCGATTCTTTGACAACGAAATAAATAGGAAGCTCTTAATGAAGGTGTTCCAATTAATCACACACGTACAGGATAGGCATAACACAACATTGTCTCTGCTCACATCTAACAGGTTGTCAATGAACAGCAACTACCATCTGGACCTGGAACGTGTCTATTGATCGTGGAGAGAAAGGTGTTATAAACTACTATTGACTATTCCTAAGTAAAGTAATCAGTTTTTGGTTTAATAATAAAGTAACATTGAAAGTCAAAGAAGGAAATATCTGCTCAATTCAACAACAGACACAAGATTCTAAAACAATTTTTTCCTTCTCTTTCCCATTGTTGTTTTTCCCTTCTAAGCCATTTCACAATTGATATAATCATATTAAAGATTAACTAAAAAATCTATGGCAGAAAACAATGCCACAATTATCTATTTTTGTTAATTGAAGTGTAATTTACATACAGTAAAATTCACTTTTTAAGTGCACAGCTTGACTGTTTTTGAGAACTATATAGTCATGTAATTACCACTGCAACCAATAATAGACCTTCCATCCTTCACTCCTGACAGTTATTGACTCGATTTTATCCCTATGCGTTGTCTTTTTCTTATTCCATACAAATAGAATGACATAATATGTAAAATTTGGGGTCTGGATACTTTCACTTACTTAGCATTGTGTTATATTTTAATCCCTCACCATCATATAAAATACTTCTCAGGTCAGAGATCTTAAATTTTTGATTAGCAAATGTTGAAATTAAAGTCATTTTATGCCACAATTTTAAAAATCCCACATAAAGATAATTTAGAGTTAACATTAATATCATCATCACCTGCTATGGTTCACTAACAGTGGATGGAATTTATATTTATTTGTCTATCAGTCTCTCTACTGCCATCACTAGATGTTCTCTCCAAAGAAGTGTATTTGGTATAATTGCACGAAAGTGAAGCACGAAGTTATTTTTGCTAGATATAAAACACCCAGTAAAAACTTGCATGATACATGCTTCCCTGACCTGTAGACCCCATCAGAACTCACCACCTCTGCAGGCCTGAATGATGATGACCTTGGGTTTATCCTTAAGATGGCAGCAGTTTCGATTGTTGAAAATCTGGAATATGGTGTCATAATGTAGCACGTCTGATTCGTCATCATTGTGCAGGGTCCCACAGATTCTGTCCAGGAGGCCGTGAGACATGAACACCAAAAATGTGCTGTCTGAGGACTTATGCTCCAGGCGGGCAGCAAATGCCTTCAGCACTGACTCCATCTCCTGAAAGAGAGTGACCTTTAAACACCAAATCATAATGCCCTTTTCTATCACTGATGCTTTGAGGAATAGAAAGAATAAATGACAATTGCCTGGCACTTTACAGTGACCAATATATAGAAGATGCTCAGAGTGGCCATTATTATTGTTATTTTGCTGTTTTTGCTGTTAATGTCATAGTTACTAGAATAATTCTGGCAAATATTTCACAATGTACATACTATAGTAATTACCATTTTAAACATTCATAGGTACAGTTGAGTGGCATTAAATGTATTTATAGTGTTCTATAAATATCACAATTATCTGTACAGAAAACTTCATCATCGCCAACAACATCTCTGTGCCCACCACACAGTAACCCCAATTTATCTCATCTGTTAACCCTGGGTAACCTTTATTCTGCTACCTTTTTCTGTGAATTTGCATACTCTAGGTATAGATAAGTGGAATTATGAATGGCAATGGCTATCAATTTTCTGTATCTGACTTATTTCAATAAACATAATGTTTTTAAGGACCATTCATATATCGAAATTTCATTCCTTTTTATAGCTGAGTAATATGCCATTGCAAGTATGTACTGTATTTTGTTTATCCATTCAGTTGTTGATGGACACTTGGATTGTTTCCACATTTTAGCTATTGTGGTTAATGCTACTATGAACAATTATATGCAAATACCTGTTCTAGTCTGTGCTTTCAGTTCTTTTGGTTATATACCTAGAAGTATATATTGATGGGTTGTATAACGGTGTAACATTTTGAGAAGCTGCCAAACTGTTTTCCACACTGGTGGCATATTCTACATTTCTACCACTAATGCACAGATTACCAATTTTACCACATCCTTGCCAATACCTATAACTGTGTGTGAGTGTGTATGTTTTTAACAGCCTACCTAGTGGGTCTGCCATGTTATCTCATTGTTCTTTTGACTTGAACTTCCTTAATAGATGAACATTTCTATATCTTCTTTAGAGAAATGACTATTCAAGTATTTTTCCTACTTTTGAATTGAGTTGTTTGTATATTTGCTAAGTTTTTAAAATTTTTATTGTATTTTTTCCATTACCATTCAGACTCCTCACACTCCTCTCCCCCGTGCAATCGCACCACTGTTGTCCACGTCTGTAAGTCCTTTTTCTTTTCTGCTCAGTTCTTCTACCCTCTAACCTCCACCCCACTTGGCTCTTACCCTGCCCTCTATCTATGACTGTGTCTTTATTTGCTTGTTACTTCAGTTTGTTCATTAGATTCCATATATGAGTGAAATCATATGGTATTTGTCTTTCTCTGACTGGAGTATTTCACTTAGCATAATGTTCTCAAGGTCCATCCATACTGTTACAAAGGGTAAAATTTTCTTCATTTTTATGACTGAGTGGTAGTCCATCGTGTAAATGTCTCATAGTTGTTTCATCCACTTATCTATCTAGGCAATTGTAAATAACACTGCAATGAACACAAGGATGTGTATGTTCTTTCAAATTTAGGGTTTTGTATTCCTTTGGATATATTCCCAGAAGTAGGACTACTGGGTCAGAAGGTAGATTCATGTTTAACTTTTTGAGGTATCTCCATGGTGCTTTCCACAATAACTGCACCGATCTGCATTCCCACAAACAGTGCAAGAGGGTTTCCCTTTCTCCACATCCTTATCAGCACTTGTTTGTTGACTTGATGATAGCTATTCTGACAGGTGTGAGATGATATCACAGTGTAGTTTAATTTGCATTTCTCTGATAATTATAGGCCAATATCCCTGATGAACATAGATGCTAAAATCCTCAACAAAATATTAGCAAGCCTAATACAGCAATGCATCAAAAAGATCATACATTATGATCAAGTAGGATTTATGCTTAAAATGCCAGGTGGGTACATCTGAAAATCAATAAATGTGATTCGCCACATAAACAACATGAAGGATAAAAACCATGTGATCATATGCATACAAAGCTTATGATAAAATCCAGCATCCATTTATGATAATGAGTCTCAGCAAAGTGGGAATAGAGGGAACCTCCCTGCACATAATAAAGGCCGTACGTGACAAACCCACTGCCAGAACCACAGGCAGCAGGCAATGACTGCAAGTGTTGATGAGTTTTAGAACTGTTTTATCTATTCTGAATATTAGTTCCTTATCAGATATCAGATATGTCACCATTTTGCCCATTAAATGATATCTCTTCACTTAATTGATTATATTCATTAAGGGACAAAAGTTCTTAATTTTGAGAAGCCACTTTGTCTACTTGTTTCTTTTTTTGCCTGTTTTTTGGTGACAGTCCACAGAGTTGTTTCCAAATCTGATGTTATATATAAAGAGTTTTTCCAAAGTTTTATACTAAGAGTTCTACCATTTTAGCTCTTTGATTCATTTTTAGTTAATTTTACATATGATGTAAAGTAAGGGTCCAGCTTTATCCCTTTGCATGTGAATATCCCTTTTTCCCAACACAACTTGTTGACTTTTTTCCCCTTTTCAATAGTTTCAGCAACCTTGTTGAAAATCAATTGACTACAGATACAAAGGTTTACTCCTGGATGCTCTATTACATTCCATTGATCTACATGTCAGTCCCTATGCTCCTAGCATATTGTATTAGTTACTGGAGCTTTGTAGTGCACTTCAAAGTTAAGAACTATGAGTCCTCCAACTTCATTCTTTTTCCAAACAGCTTTGACTACTTGGGTCTCCTTTAAATTCCCTATGATTTGAGCATTGGCTTTTCTATTTCTAAAACAAAACAAAACAAAAACAAATAAAAACAAACAAAAAACAGGCTGTTGGAATTTTGATAGAAATTATGTTGCATTTTTAGATCACTTTGGCTAGTATCCACACCTTAATAATAGTGCTATAAAAATAGGTTATATTTTTACTTACTTAGATTTCCTTAGTTTCTTTCATAAAGTGTTATCTAATTTTCACTGTGCAAGTATTTCATCTCTTTTGTTAGATTTATTTCTAAGTATAAATTATAGGTGTTAACTGTAAATAAAATTACTTTTCTACTTTTCAGGTATTGATTGCTGGTATATAGAAACAACTAATTTTTGTGTGTGTTAATCTACTCTGCAAATTTGCTGAATTTGTTTTTTAGTCTAGTAGATTTCTTTGGGATTTTCTATATGTCATCCATGAATGGAGACAGTTTTACCCCTTCATTTACAATTTGGATGTTTATTTATTTTTTTATGTTTTATAGCTTTGTCTAAAATTTCTATGATGATGTAGAATAGCAGCAGTGCAAGCAGTTACCCTAGTATTTTTCCTGATCTCAGTGAGAATATTTCAGCTTTTCACCATGGAGTTTTTCATAAATACCCTTTATCATGCTGATATTTTTTCTTTATTTCTAGTTTTATGAAAGTTTTTATCATGAAAGAATGTTGGGTTTTGTCATATATAATTTGATGTACCATCTGAGATCATGTTCCCCCCTTCATTTTATTAATATGATATATTACATGGGTTGAATTTCTTATGTCAAAACACTCTTACATTACTGGAAAAACTCCTACTTGCTCAGCATAAATACCCTTTTAATATTCCATTCAATATTATCTTGTTGAGAATTTTACATCTGTATTCATCAGGGATATTACTGTGTAATTTTTTTCTTGTCATGCCTTTATCTAGTTTTAGTATTGAAATAATTCTGGCCTTGTAGAAGGTTAAGAACTGTTCCTTTCTCTTCATTATTTTTCAAAGACTTTGAGATAGGCTTGTGTTATTTCTTCTTTAAATGTTGGCTGGAATTCACCAATGAAGACATCTGGTCCAGAACTTTTATTTGTTTTGAGTTTTATTTATTAGTAATTTTCTTCTGGTATAGATTATTTTTAAATTTTCTATATCTTCATGATTCAGTCTTATTAGGTTGTTTGTTTCTAAGAATTTGTCTACTTCATCTAAGTTATCCACTTCTTTGTGTTAAAAATCATTTATAGTACAGTAGTCTTTTATAATTCTTTTTATTTTCATAAGTACAGAATTAATGTCTCCTTCATTTCTGATTTTATTTATTTTTCTTTTTGTCTTTGTAAATTTAGCTAAAGGTTTGTCAATTTTGTTGATTTGTTTTGAAGAACAAGGTTTTAGTTTCATTGATTTTTCACATTTGTTTTTCTATTCCACTTAATTATACTTTTCAACTCCAGAATTTCTTTTATAGCTTCTTTTCATAATTTCCATCTCCTTATTAATATGCTTACTTTGTTCATATATCTTATTCTTGTCTTTGACAATTCCTTTCTTTAACCTTTTGAGCATGTTTCATATAGTTGTTTAAAGTATTTATTAATAAGTCTGGGCTTCCTCATGGATGATTTTTTCTTTTTATTTTATTCCTTTGAATGGCCTGTGCTTTCCTGCATCCTGATGTGCATTGTGATTTTTTTGTTAAAAACTGGATATTTTAATTTTATTGTAACTTCAGAAGGCAGTTTCTCCCTTTACCCCAAGATTTGCAGTCTTATTGTTTCTGTTCATTATATTTATTTGTAGTAGTAGTAGTAGTAGTAGTAGTAGTAGTGGTAGTTTAGTGTATCTATGTGCCAGAGATTAGCATAAGCTGAAAGCTTGGTTTTCTCAGGTACTTTTTGCATACCTGAACATAAATGATTGCTTTCTAAATCTTTCCATATTCACAATTGCTTTTGAATGTCAAAAACAAACAAATGAAGGAAAAGCTACAGCTCTTTAAATCTTCTGGAAGCTACTTAAGTTAGTGGGGATTGAAACAATGCCATCCAACTTCTGTGCCTACCACACCACAACCTAAGTTAGCAATATAATGAGAACACAGATCCTGATATTTGGGGGAGAATGTCCTTATTGCCAAAGCTGGATCCATCAGGTAGTGCCATAAATGTAGGTTGTAGTCCCTGTAGTTACCTACCACAGGACTGGGAGTGAGCAATTGGTAGTCATTACTATACTCACAGCTCAAACTGACTGAAATTAATGTCAACTTATTAGCCAAGATCTTCCCTGGAAGTTGTACGTGTTCACATAAATTCCAGAATTCCAACATAGTTACTTCAGACCGTTCCTGTCAGTACATTTGTTCTGCAGATGGAGAGAGTGACAGAACTCTGGCACTTCTTATTCCTCTACCTTCCCTGATGCCGCTTTGCTCTGTTGATTATTTTTTTCTTCCAATCCCCACATCCATTTATTGCTCTTATCTTCTTTATTCTGTGGCTTTCTGGATCATGGACCAGTTGAGCTTTCTTGTCAACAAGCTTCAAATAGTGTTTGGCCAATAGGGGGCACTAGCAGGAGATTTAAATAACTTGGAGAGTAGTAGAAGAGAGGATTCCTCTCCACAGTGGCTGTGTCTTCTATGACTGCAGTGCCTTCTGTATGATGACTGCAGGGCCTTCTGTATGATGGATCACCTCCTCCAGCTGTCACCACATCACCACATTCTGGAACAAAGTGTGTTTGTGTGTGTGTGTATGTGTATAAGTCCTACATAAAGTAAAGTGCACAGTTTTTGGTTTAAAAATAATAAAAATAACCACAATAATAATGACAGTATTGTGGCTGAAATATATATGAGGGTACATATATATGCTCATGCATGCATGTACATACCACTCAAAGGAAGTATAGATAATTACAAATACCACCTTTACCTTTTTTATTTTAAATTTAAAAAAGCAAGTTTCAGACAATTTAAATAAATGACCCCAAATTACAAAGCAAGTCATTAGAGGTATATGGGCATGTAGGTTTGTATGTACTACATAGGGAAGAGACTCTTACCCTGGCTGTGAGATTCTCTTTCACATGTACACTGTAGCCCAGGTTCTCAAGCAGCCCCTTCATTCCAATGATGTCATGGTTGGACCCATTACGCCTTGGGAGGTGGTCAAACTCGGTGTTACAGATGATGAGGGCCAGACGAGTGCGGTCCCCCTTCTCCCTTATTGGATAAATCTGCAGAACAAAGACAAGTTAAAGGCATCACAGTTTTCCCCTCATATCCACAGTATAGCCAGTTACTCTCTCAAGGATATGACAGCTATAATTTATCTGTTAACTTTTGCCAGAGCTAATTATTTACTCTCTACTAATTGATAGGAGGTGGAGTTTCTGAAAGAAAGCAGTGGGAAATGGACAATGGACTTTAATTTGGCTATGATTAAAAGAGTGAAATCCCAGAGTGGTGAGCAAGAACAGATGTGGACATTTTATGCAATAGTTTTGTGGAGTGCACTAGAATATTTTCTCTCCTTCTCTCCTTTCTTCCATTTAACCAGAACAATGTATTTAAGATCCATTTCAAATCTTTGAACATTAAAAACATACCTATTTGTCTATATTGATCATAATTAACCCATATGTCTATATAAGAAGTATGTAGGTTTAATAATACATTGCAGCATTATTAACTCATTATTGCCTATATAATTCTCTTAATAGAGTGAAATTACCTATCTATAATTATTTATTAATTATTTTAGTGGCTTAAGACATCATAAGGAAAATTATGTAAAGAACATTTCTACTTCATTTTACCCCCATTCCATGCATTGATTGTCTTACCATTCCAGCCTCCTTTTGGCATAGTTCCAGGAATTTTTCATGAGGACAAAGTATGAGTTGATCTATGGAATCTATGTGTGCTGACTCTCTTCTAACAGGAGCTTCTGTAAAAGTTGTAAAACACATGAAAATAAGAATTGTAATAGATCTTCTGTAACAGTTTTGAAACACATGGTATAATTAGAATTGTGATTTCTGATAAATGGCTCTCTTATTGGGACCTGTGCCCGATATCACCCTAGAAACCATTACAGAGAAAGGCGCTCATTCTCCTGAAAGATGGAAGAAAATTTTTCAAGAAGACATCTTAGCTTGTAAGTGTTATAATTTTGTCCAATATTTTGTTAACAAGTGAATTATGGTCAGGAAAGAGAGACAGCTCCTTTGTGAGGAAAGTTATCTAATTATGAATTCCACCCAAGATGCAGAAATACATGCATGTGACTAGTAAAGACTAAGGAAAAAGATCTAATAAGGTCCTCCTAACTGATTTTCTCTCATGTTTATTTTTCTTTCTTTTTTTTACTTTTTTTTTTATTGTTGTTCAAGTACAGTTGTCTCCATTTTCACCTCACCACTCTCCCCCATGCCAGCCATCCCCTTGGTCCTACCTGCTTTAGTTTTGTCCATGTGTCCTTTATAGATATTCCTGAAAACCATCCCCCCCCATTATCTTCTCCTACCTCCCCTCTGGTTATCATCAATTTGTTCTTAATTTCAATGTCTCTGGTTATATTTTGCTTGCTTGTTTATTTGGTTAATTAGGTCCCACTTATAGGTGGAATCATATGGTGTTTGTCTTTCACTGCCTGGCTTATTTCACTTAGCACAATGCTCTCCAGTTCCATCCATGCTGTCACAAAGGGTAGGAGCTCCTACTTCCTTTCTACTGCAGAGTATTTGATCCAGTCATTTACTGATGGGCACTTAGCTTTCTTCCAGCACTTGGCTATGTTTCTTAATAAATAGCACCACTATTCACTCATTTGCCCAAAATGTAAACCTAGAGGTCTTTCTTGACTCTACCATTCATTCTCTCACCCTCTACAAATTCCATTCTCTGATCCGTTCCATGAGTACATTCTGTTAACTCTACAACCAAAATATGTCCTGTGCATCAGTTCTCAGCTCCCCTTGGAAACCTTCACACTCTCAGCACTGGTATTCTCCCACATGGCCTGAGGGTTAAAATAGCCTGACAGTTACCTTTCTACATCTGCTCTTATCCTACTCCAGTCCATTGCTCTAATAATGGCCAGAATGGTTTTTTAAAAAGGTACATAGGATTTTTTCTCTTTCTTCAGTCCTGAAACTTATTCATTGTACTTTATACCTTAGTTCAAAGTCTTCAAAAAATATGGTACATTTACGCATTGGAATGCTATGCAGAAGAAAGAAGGAACTACTGCCCTTCTTGAGAGCCTGGATGGAACTGTAGAACATGATGCTAAGTGAAATAAGGCAGGTAATGAAAGACAAATACCCCGTGATCTTACCTAGAAGTGGAACCTAATGAACAAAACAAACAAGTAAGAAAAATATAACCACAGACAATGAAATAAAGAGCAAACTGACAGTAACCAGAGGCGGGGGTGGGGGGGGAGGAGATAACAGGGAAAAGGGGAAGGGTCATCAAGGACCTAGTATAAAGGACCCATCAGCAAAGCAAAAGGGGGAAGGATTGAGGGTGGAAGGTGGGGGAGAGTGGGGGTGGGAGAAAGTGGTGGTAGGAAAATGGAGACAACTGTACTTGAATAACAATAAAAAATGTGAAAAAAGAGAAAAAATTCTGCAAAAACACCAATGTAAATATCCTCAAAAGTAAAACTTAAATCATAATCATAGACATTATCAGATAACTTACAAATCCTTCTCTGGGAAATACTTAAAATGCCAGAGATTTCTTAGCCCTTACAATTAACTTTGCCTTCTGGGAAATGATACTACACTAAATGAAACACCCCAGTGGCTTTTCATCAATGAAAATAATGCCCATATGACTTTAACATGTCATTTGAAAATGTACATGATCAAATCACCGCCTAAACTTAACTTCATTTGATTCTTGCTTTCAATATCTACAGTTTTGCTGTTTCTCAAACACCCCATCCCTGAGGATCTTGGCATTTATTGTCTTCTCTATTTGTCGTTTTCTTTCCCTATACTTACGTAAAACTGGCTTTTGTCATTCATAGCACTAGCATAACCTTAACAGACCAACTGATAGAGGTAGTATTCTAGGCATCTTCTACTCTAGCCTATCCCATTGTCTTCTGTTTCCCTTTATAGCTTCCATCAATATCTGCAAATGTGTTCATTATTTTTTACTTCTAATTGTCACCTCCTCCTCCTCCTCACTTGAATCAAATCTATGTGAGTCTTATTTTTAAGTTTTAAATGCCCAAGGTGGAAAAAGAATAATTGGTAGTAGTTACTCAAAGTTTTTGTTGACAAATACGAATAAATTAATGAACTGATGAGTTCAAAAAATTCAGGTTAAATTTTGACCTAACTTGTTTTACAAGCAGTCTGGGTCCTAGTACCCATTTGATACAAGGCCTTTGAAAAGGAATGAGTGTGTTCTATTAGGAGGAACCCATTGTAGCATGGAGAGCCATACAAAGTGGGACAGAAGCTAAATTAGAAAGCTGGAATAAGTGCCAAATTAGGAATTGTGGGCTTTGTCCTTAGTAACATGAGAGGGCACAGTTTTTCAAGTTATGGAAAGATATTTTATTGAATACTCTATTTCCTACTCTGTCACCTGCACTATTGTCATTAGTATTTCATATCTTTTCTGAAGAAAAACATTTGGATTTGGCACAGTGAAGACTGTGAGAAATATTTGTAGAATATCCAGCTGTAAAAAAAAAAAATTAGGAAAAATAATGACCCTTTACTTTTATAAAAGAGATGATATGTTTCTATCATTATTGGAAACATAATTTACATATTTTATTTTAGGTGAAGGAGGGTACATGTGGTCAGAGAAATGACTTAACTCCAAGTCTAAATCAAGTAAGTAGAGAGAAAGGGCTGGGAAAACGGCTTTTAATTTTTCTTCAAGAGCCTTCATGGACTGCATGGCCCTACTATCAATGACCAAAATACAGGTTTTTATCTTTTATTTACTTAGGAAGATTAGAATAAAGTCTTCTAAACTATTTCTGTAGGACTAAATTACTTTTCTGTAATAGAAAGATACTTCAAACTGAGAGTAAGATGCGGTCTAGACATGAAGCAGAGAACGGGGAGAACTTTGCAGGGACAAAGCAAAGAAGAACAGAGCAAGCAAGTCAGCCTCATCTGCAGAAAATAAATGGGAGCCTGCAGGTGAGAAGGTATGAGGTTAAGAACTGATGAATTATCTATTATTTGGCAAGTGAATAAGAAAGCAGATATTGAGTGTAAAGATAAAAGGGCAAATTGAGACACACCTTAAGCAAAATTGAGGCATCTTACCTGAAGAAAATCCCAACTTGGAAGCAAGAGTGGAATCTCTCTTGCAGATATAGCCTATGAATATTTGGCTGGCGATGGGCCCTTTGGGAATCACAAAGTCAATCAAGTCACGGGCCTTGGCTATAGTTGTAACATTTCCCTTTTTTACTTTTTCACTCTCCTCTTGGTTCAGCACCTTTTCATTTAGGACATCATCCAGCAAATTATCAAGTGTGTCTTCAGATACTGAATTAACAAATATTTTTCTTTTTTCATATAGTCTCTTATCTGTTAGAAACACAGAAATGTTGACACTTACAAACAACTTAAGAAACATCACTGTTACCTCAATAACTGAGATACTCTTTTTTCTATATTCCTTCTTTATAGATTAAAAGGTCCAAAAAATGGATTTTTTGTTATATCCAAGATTACCTCCATTTTTTATAAGCCCATGGATGCCCATGCCCAGAAAGGTCAAAACCAAGCTGTTTATCCAAGCTGTTGTCCTTGTTTTGCTTTGGTGAGTTACAGGCAGAACTCAAGGAGCCTCACCTGTGCTATGGCTTTGAGGATTACATTTGTGGAAAACAGAATCAGTGATGGTCACATTCATGTCATCCTTATTTCTCTTATTTAGGAAAATTAGATCATGTTGATCTTGACATGCAGATTCTGAATTTCAATTGTGTTCGGATATTTGGGCATTCAGGGAAAGTAAACACACACACATACAAACCCTCAGAAAATAAGTCCACACATTCCTGGCTTTTACTTTCCCCTCTGAAATACCAAAAACCCACCTAACTTATGGATCTCACCTCAAAACCTGAAAGAATATTGATCAAGGAGGAAGGTTTCTTCTTTTCTAAATAAATATCACTCACACAAACTGTATAGAATTCAGTAAAAAAAATGAGTCAATTTTATCCCCAAATAGATCTCCTAAAGATACTGAGTTAGGCTCTGTGGTGGAACAGCTGCAATCCACAAAATCTACAGTATCTGTCCAGAAGACCAAACTGCCCCCACCCCCAGATTTTTGGCTTAAAACATACAGAGACCAGCTCAATGCAACATGAGGACTAATTTAACTTTAGGGTAACTCCTAGCTTCAATATACACTCATTGTAATACATTATCATGCTAACCACACACACAGCCAACCACCCTGATGAGAACTGCAAAGAACGTATAAGGACACAAAATAGCTAATGTAGCACCTCTGAGATATCACCCCTTTCTGTAGGAAGGTCCCGAATATTCCTCCCTCTAACAGAATATTCTATCCCTTGATTAAATGAATCTAAATAAAAGTAGAAAATTCCAGTAAATGGACGCTTCACTGCCGGTGGAGTAGCCCGTTCTGTCTCACTGCTTCACTTATAAACTGACTTTCACTTTAAACTCTGTGCTGTCTTGTGTCCAAATTCTTCCTGTTGGAAGCCAAGAACCCACAAGGCATTCATAGACTCTTAGTTCCCCCAACCCCCAGAACACCCGCATTAATACAAAGTGATAAAAGAAAACAAAACGTTACCAGCCATGGTCTCTGTGGCTCTCTTCCTAGGAGGCAGGAAATAAGCAAAGAAAAAAATTATTCAGAACATTCCGGATGTTCCCGTTGGACAGGATGTGTTCACATCTTGAGACATAACTATTGCATTACACATGTGAATGGCTATATATATACATAGGCATGCCTTTTTTTTTAATGAGACCCTGATATCATCTCTCAGGATACTTTCCTATAAAAGAAAGAGGTAGGATTCTATACTCTTGTCTTTTCATTTTGGAGACTCCTTTGAAATACTGAAACCTTTTACTTCAACGTACTTTTACTTGATTATTTTTTGCCCTTTGTGCATGTGCTTTTGGAGTTTTGGAGCAGGCCCCCTCAAGATATCCTTCAATGTCATACTGACAATTCTGAATGAAAATTACTTGAAAAGCCGCAGGAATCCCAGGTGTTCTCTACCTGGTCTGTCTCTCTAAGCCCAGGAAAAAACTCTGCATGTGATAGATGTCCTCCCTGTGCCTGAGGGCTGAGATACAACCTTATTAAAGAGTTATTAAATCCAGCTTCAAAAAAGGCTATATAAACAAACGTAGTAAGACCTTTATTATTTACAACCTAACCCAATCCTTGTGCAGATGCCCTCCTCGTGAGCACTAACTTTCTCACAGTTTCTGTCAATTTCTCACAAACTTACTGTTTCTTTGTCGAAAAAGTGTCTAATTTGATGGTTTCTTTAAACTTCTCAGAACATCGTACTGTGATTCCCCCATGCACATGTATTCAATTTTTTCTTCTGTTAATTTAGTTAACTGTCAATTTTATTGTGTCAATTTTATTAATCTAACCAAAATAATTAAAGAAGGGTAGAAGCGGGGGTTTTTCTCCCTCAATTACAGTGTCATATAGAAAAAGTCATTGCCAAAATCAAGCTTAGGAAGTTTGTTACCTATTGTTTTCTTCTAGGAGTTTTATACTTTCTTGCTTATAAATCTAATTCATTTTTAGTTTATTTTTGTGAGTAGTGTGAGATAGGTATTCCATTACATTCTTTTGCATGTGAATATCTAGTTTTCCCTACACCATTTATTTACTTATTTTTGCTTAACCATTTGTATTTTGATTGAACTTTTCTGATTTAAAAAAAAAATTTCCTCCTAGTTACAATTAAATGGGAAGCTGCAATTACAATTCACAAACCATGACATGAAAAAATAACACAAAGCTCATCAGGAATGACACCAGACCCTTTCCATTTTATTCACAAATGTCAAATATGAGCACTGTCATTTTTTTATTGGAAGAGGGAAGGACATTTATTCTGGCAATATTTTATAGTTCCAGGAACTGGTTTTGATACCACAAATTTCAAGAACAGAAACCATAACAAACTCGGAAGGCATTTTTTTTTCTTTTTGCAAGTTGGCCAGAGACTACTTGGCTGAAAGACTCCTCTTGTACTTAGTGAATTTCTTGTCAGCCTTGGCTGACTGAGTCTTCCCACTGGTTGAAAGAGGAAACATACTTTCCTATATAGACAGTGAAAATTTCTGTACAAGAGAGTGAATTTTTTTAAAATTTTATGTATTTATTTTTAGAGAGGGAAGAAAGGGAGAGAGAGAGAGGGAGAGGGAGAGAGAGAGACATTAATGTGCAGTTGCTGGGGGCCATGGCCTGCAACCCAGGCATGTGCCCTGACTGGGAATCGAACCTATGATGCTTTGGTTCACAGCCCGCACTCAATCCACTGAGCTACACCAGCCAGGGCTCAGAGTGAATGTTTTATGTACCTTCAGCCCTTCCTCACCTGAAGCAAGTTCTCAAGCTTTTCTAGAGCTGCTTTTGGTCATGTTACCCTCTATCACAATGACCTTTTCATACACAATTTATTGCAGAGACCATCCTTTCCCATTGAATATTCTTGACTTTCAAATATTAGTTGACCATACATGTCTGTGTTCTTGTTTCTATTTCACTGATCTATGTCTGTTTTTATGCCAATGCTATACAGGTTTTATTATACCTTTGAAATAAAGTTTGAAATCAAGAAGTGTGATCCTTCCAGCTTTATTCTTTCTCAAGATGTATTTTTGGTTATTTGACATTTTGTTTATTAATTATCCCCTTTAATTAAAATGGTTAATATCTAAAATATATAAGAAACTCCTATAATTCAATAACAAAACACAAATAATGTGATTGAAATATAGGCGAAGGACCTGAATAGACAGTTTTTCCAAAGATGACATATAAAAGGCCAACAGGTACATGAAAAGGTCCTTGAAAAGACAAATCATCAGAGAAATGTAAATCAAGACCCCAATGAGATATCACCTCACATCTGTTAGAATGACTATTACCAAAATGACAAGAGATAACATGTAGAGAAAAAGAAACCCCCTGGACCTTATTAATGGGAATATAATTGGTATAGCCATTCTGGAAAACAGCATGGAGGTTTCTCAAAAAAATTAAAAAAATAGAACTATTATGTGGTTTAGCAATCCCATTTCTGGGTATACATGTGAAGGAATGCAATCACTGTCTCCAAAAGATTTCTGCACCACTAGTTTACTGCAGTGTTATTCCCAATAAGCACACATGGAAACAACCTACATGTCCATCAATAGTTAAATGGATTTAGAAATTTTTAAATGGATTTAGAAATGCTATTATATATATTATAAGTAAGTCATACAGAGAAAACAAATACTGTATGATCTCACTTATATATTAAATCTAAAAATGCTAAACTCATAGAAATAGAGAGTAGATTATTAGTTCTAGGGCTTCAGGGATGGCAGAAATGGGATGTTGTTTAAAAGGCATAAACTTCTAGTTATGAGATAAATAACCTCTGGGGATTTCATGTACAACAAGGTATCTACAGTTAACAGTACTGTACTGGATACTTGAAAGTTACTGAGAATAGATCTCAAATGTTCTTACCAAAAAGGGTAAAAAAGAGAGAGATAACTCTGTGAAGTGATGGATGTTAACTAAACTTATTGTGGTAATTATTTCACAATATATACATATATGAAATCATTATATGTACATCCTAGACTTAAATAACATTGTATGTCAATTATATCCCAATAATAGGGAAAAATTAAGTAGCACAATTAAACATTGACCTGGTAGATTTCTAGACCACAAATTAAATCAGTCAAATTTATTGCAAGCTTCCAAGTTCATTGGTACCTCCTTTCAGCTTAGGTGGGCAGTTAGCTAGCCACCACAGACAGAAGAGAACTCTAAGAAGCTCCTGCACAGAGTGTTTCTGCTCCCAACATCACCTAAACTAAAGCCTCTTATCTTCCAGAGGCTCCTGGAGGAAGACAGACCTACATGACTTTTCTAGCCAGCTTTAACAGGTTGTTGTCTCATATGGGGCACATGAAACAATATCTATTACTCATCTCCTCCACTCAAGCATGTATTCTATATATTGTAGAAAACAAATTCTAGGTTGTGCTTTATCTCCATTTGTAACTTTAATAGAAGGGGGTATAAAAAGACTTTAAAATAATGTTTGTCCCTTTCCTCAGACTTTATTTTAGCATCAAAACTCTAAATCATCTATGAACACAACTACAGTATGAGTTCTTTAGACAGGTCAGGTGCACAGCACCCCAGAACTGGGAATGCCTCTATAGACACAAAAGGATTTGACAGCTCCAAATACCACTTATGACACAAGATCAAGTTCAATAATTTTCTGTCTGTTGATAATCGTTGGCTTCTTTTTAACCATAGCCCATGTCCTTGTGCCGAATTTCTGAGTCAATAAATTAAGGGCTATGAGAGTATAGTAAAAAGTAATTGGTCAATGAATTATGACATTCTTACCTCCTAGCCCTAGTTTTTTTACTTGCCAGCTCCATGGCCACAAACAAATAAGTTAACCTTTCTGAGTCTCATTTTGTAGTTTATAGATAGGAGTGTATCGAGTACCACCAATTCATGGAGTTTTTGTAAAGAGCTAATGAAGTACTTCTTAGCTAATAAGATTTAACAAATGAAAAGCTATGAATCCTGGTTAAATATATTCCCAATTTTTTATGGAGGATATTTATCTAAGTATTTGGATCTGTTCATATTGAAAAATTATGTTATTTAACTGAAATTTAAATTTAACCACTGTTCAGTGTTTTATCCAGAAACACTATTAACATTTTGGGCCAGATAATACTTTGCTGAAGGGGGCTCTCCCGTGCGTTGTATGATGTTCAGCAGCATTGCTTGCTTGTGTAACACTGCCTCATGGGAGACAGCCACAAATGTTTCCAGACATGGCAACATGCCGTCCCTTCTCCCACCCTCACTTTACAATGCCCCTCTCTAGAGTTTGAGTTAGATACATGGGTACAGTGCCTGCTCTCTCACAGGTTGTGTTACCTTGGGCTTAGCCTCAGTTGCTTTGACTACACAATGGGGATAACAATATTATAACTGTGTGAATTAAATGAAAATTTATTTAATACACATTTATATGGTGCTACGTACATGCACATTTCAATTATTTAGTAATTTAATATGCATGATGATTGTATGAGTGGGCTGATTTTAAATCCATTTTATAGATGAAAAAACTGAGGCACAGAGAGGTTAAACGGTTTGCCCAAGTCCCTACAGTACATAAGTGGCCGAGCCAGAGTTCAAATCCAGGTGGACTGGCAGCAAAATCTAGTTCTTCATTATTCCAGGCCGCCTCTCAGAAATAGGGCACAGGTCATGTGGCAGGTATCT